>JALCZK010000534.1:2500-17500 GCA_023935145.1 Bretschneidera sinensis | reverse complement strand
TATAGATATTTTTCTATGTATCATTAATATTCCAAGGATCAATACACAACTTTTTCTGGAATCAAAAAAAAAAATTATTGATAAATACATTTACAATAATGAAGTAAATCAAGAAAGAATTAATAAAACAAATAAAAATATCATTCACTTTATTTCGATTATAAAAAACTCACTTTCTAATATTAGAAATAAAAATTCAAAAATTTGTTGTGACCTATCCTCCTTCTCACAAGCATATATATTTTACAAATTATCACAAATACAAGTTATTAACTTGTATAAGTTAAGGTCTGCCCTTCAATATCACGGAACATCTTTTTTTCTTAAGAATGAAATAAAGGATTTTTTTGAAGAACAAGGAATATTTCCTTACGAATTAAGACATAAAACCCTTTTTGATTGCAAAAGAAATCAATGGAAAAACTGGTTAAAAAGTCATTATCAATATGATTTACCTCAGATTAGATGGACTAGATTAGTACCAGAAAAATGGCGAAATAGAGCCAACCAACACTGTATAGTTCAAAATAAAGATTTAAACAAATGGGATTCATATGAAAAAGACAAACTAATTCATTACGAAAGACAAAATTATTTTGAAACAGACTCATTACTGAATCAAAAATCTAATTTAAAAAAAAACTATAGATATGATCTTTTATCATATAAATCTATTAATATTAATTATAAAGACAAACTTTTTGATAATTACAACATAGATAAACACAAATTTTTTGATATGCTGGTAGGTATCCCTATCCAGAATTATCTAATCTCTAATTATCTAGGAGAAGATCATATTATGGATAGGCATAAAATTCCGGATAGAAAATATTTGGATTGGAAAATTCTCAACTTTTGTCTTAGAAAAAAGGTCGATATTGAGTCCTGGGTTGATATCGATACCAAGAGTAATAAAAATATTAAGACTGGAGTTAATAATTATCAAATAATTGAAAAAATTTATAATAATTATAATAAGAAGGGTCTCTTTTATTTCACAATTCATCAAGATCAAGAAATCAAATCATCCAATCAAAAAAGTTTCTTTTTTGACTGGATGGGAATGAATGAAGAAATACGAAGTCGTCCTATATCGAATCTGGAACTTTGGTTCTTTCCAGAATTTGTCTTACTTTACAATGCATATAAGATTAAACCTTGGATCATACCAATTAAATCACTTCTTTTAAATTTTAATGAAACCGAAAACCTTAATAAAAACATCACTGAAAAGAAAAAAAGTTTTATATCATCGAATGATAAAAAATCTCTTGGATTTGGATTAGAGAATCAAAATCAAGAAGAAAGAAAACCTGCAGGCCAAGGGGAGCTTGAATCAGATGAAGAAAAACAAGGAAATCTCGGATCAGTTCTCTCAAAACAAGAAAAAAATATTGAAGAAGATTATGCGGAATCGGACATAAAAAAACGTAGAAAGAAAAAGCAATACAAAAGCAATACAGAAGCAGAACTCCATTTTTTCCTAAAAAAGTATTTGCGTTTTCAATTGAGATGGGATGATTCTTTAAATCAAAGAATTATCAATAATATCAAAATATATTGTCTCTTGCTTAGACTGATAAATCCAAGAGAAATTGCTATATCTTCTATTCAAAGGGGAGAAATGAGTCTAGACATTCTGATGATTCAGAGGGATTTAACTCTTCCAGAATTAATGAAAAAGGGAATATTGATTATTGAACCAGTTCGTCTGGCTGTAAAAAACGATGGAAAATTTTTTATATATCAAACCATAGGTATTTCATTGGTTCATAAAAATAAGCACCAAATAAATCAAAGATACCAAGAAAAAAGCTATGTTGATAAAAATAATTTTGATGAATCCATTGCAAGACATCAAAGAATGACTGGAAATAGAGACAAAAATCATTATGATTTCCTTGTCCCTGAAAATATTTTATCCCCTAAACGTCGTAGAGAATTTCGAATTATAATTAGTTTCAATTCACAGAATAGAAATGTTATGCGTAGAAATCCAAGATTTAACAATAACGTAAAAAACTGTTGTCAAGTTTTGAATAAAAGCAAAGATCTTGATATAGATCAAAATAACCTAATAAAATTAAAGGTCTTTCTTTGGCCCAATTTTCGATTAGAAGATTTAGCTTGTATGAATCGCTATTGGTTTAATACTACTAATGGTAGTCGTTTCAGTATGGTAAGGATACATATGTATCCGCGATTTAAAATTCGTGGATAGTGCATTTTCCTATATATCATGCACTGCTTCGGGTATATGAAAACAAATGCATGCACACATGGATTGTCTTAGATTCCATTCTGATACATGATATGCATTTAATGACATACATATCAATTAGATCTATAAATGAATCAACAGAATCTTCTTATTTTAGATCTTCATTTTCTCTTTTACAGAAATAGACCATCATACCTATCCGAATTTAATTGAAAATTGGGTTGATTCTTTTTTAGTTGATAAAATTAAGAAGTTCATAACGAAATTAAGATAATTGTGCAAAAATAACTAGCATTATTATTACTGATCGGTAAAATTAATATCCTTAAAAAAAAAGGGGGGTTTCGTTTTATGATAAAAAATGCATTCATCTCATTTCAAGAAAAAAAAGAAGAAAACAGGGGGTCTGTTGAATTTCAAGTATTCAGTTTCACCAATAAGATACGAAGACTTACTTCACATTTGGAATTGCACAGAAAAGACTATTTATCTCAGAGAGGTCTACGGAAAATTCTGGGAAAACGTCAACGTCTGCTGTCTTATTTGTCAAAGAAAAATAGAGTACGTTATAAAGAATTAATTAATCAGTTGGATATTCGGGATCGGGAGTCAAAAAAAAATCGTTAATTTAAAAATTTGGAATTAGTTAATTTATTAGATCTTGAATTTTGATGAACCTCTTTTCGTTTTCAGCAATTCAATTCATGTAAGAATGAATCAAGGAAAAACTTATGAATATACCAGTTACAGGAAAAGACCTTATGATAGTCAATATGGGACCTCACCACCCATCAATGCATGGTGTTCTTCGTCTAATCGTTACTCTAGATGGTGAAGATGTTATTGACTGTGAACCAATATTAGGTTATTTACACAGAGGAATGGAAAAAATTGCGGAAAACCGAACAATTATCCAATATCTGCCTTATGTAACACGGTGGGATTATTTAGCTACTATGTTCACAGAAGCAATAACCGTAAATGGACCAGAACAGTTGGGAAATATTCAAGTCCCTAAAAGAGCCAGCTATATCAGAGTAATTATGTTGGAATTGAGTCGTATAGCTTCGCATCTGTTATGGCTTGGCCCTTTTATGGCAGATATTGGTGCCCAGACTCCTTTTTTCTATATTTTCAGAGAACGAGAATTAGTATATGATCTATTCGAAGCTGCCACCGGTATGAGAATGATGCATAATTATTTTCGTATCGGAGGAATAGCAGCTGATCTACCTCATGGTTGGATAGATAAATGCTTGGACTTTTGCGATTATTTTTTAACAGGGATTGTTGAATATCAAAAACTTATTACACGAAATCCTATTTTTTTAGAACGAGTTGAAGGAGTAGGCATTATTGGTGGAGAAGAAGCAATAAATTGGGGTTTATCCGGACCAATGCTCCGCGCGTCTGGAATACAATGGGATCTTCGTAAGGTTGATCATTATGAGTGTTACGACGAATTTGATTGGGAAGTCCAGTGGCAAAAAGAAGGAGATTCATTAGCTCGTTATTTAGTGCGAATTAGTGAAATGACGGAATCCATAAAAATTATTCAACAGGCTCTGGAAGGAATTCCGGGAGGTCCCTATGAGAATTTAGAAATCCGATGCTTTAATAGACAAAGGGATCCAGAATGGAATGATTTTGAATATAGATTCATTAGTAAAAAACCTTCTCCTGCTTTTGAATTGCCGAAACAAGAACTTTATGTGAGAGTCGAAGCCCCAAAGGGAGAGTTGGGAATTTTTCTGATAGGGGATCAAAGCGGTTTTCCTTGGAGATGGAAAATTCGCCCACCGGGTTTTATTAATTTGCAAATTCTTCCTCAGCTAGTTAAAAGAATGAAATTGGCAGATATTATGACGATACTCGGTAGCATAGATATCATTATGGGAGAAGTTGATCGTTAAAATGATAATTGATACAACAGAAGTACAAGATATCAATTCTTTTTCCAGATTGGAATCTTTACAAGAGGTTTATGGAATCATATGGATGCTTGTCCCTATTTTTACTCCTGTATTGGCGATCACAACAGGTGTACTAGTAATTGTGTGGTTAGAAAGAGAAATATCTGCAGGGATACAACAACGTATTGGGCCTGAATACGCCGGTCCTTTGGGAATTCTTCAAGCTCTAGCGGATGGGACAAAACTGCTTTTCAAAGAGAATCTTCTTCCATCTAGAGGAAATACTCGTTTATTCAGTATTGGACCGTCTATAGCAGTTATATCAATTTTACTAAGTTATTCAGTAATTCCTTTTAGCAATCACCTTGTTTTAGCTGATCTCAATATCGGGATTTTTTTATGGATTGCTATCTCAAGTATTGTTCCTATTGGACTTCTTATGTCAGGATATGGATCAAATAATAAATATTCTTTTTTAGGTGGTTTGCGAGCTGCTGCTCAATCGATTAGTTATGAAATCCCATTAACTCTATGTGTTTTATCAATATCTCTACGTGCGATTCGTTGAAACATAAACTTTTCCTTTCCCTATTCTTTTCGTTCTAGAAAAAGAAGTTGAATGAATTGAATAGATATCTTCATTATTCATCTTTGGGGTTAATAAAGTAAATTAGATAGTTATGTATGGGTGAAAGAAAACGGCTTCTAAATTCGCAGTAAAAATAAAAATTGAGTCTCATTTCCTATGTACAAGAGTTAAGCGGAAGTAAACATAAGCGGAAGTAAACATAAGCGGAAGAGGCACTTTACCCCAAGATTGGTTGATTAGTCATCCTGGCTTGAAGCGGGTTCAAAAGATCAACCGTTGGAGTTTTCACTATCGTTTGTATGGATTACCGTACATGTATTACCAAGCGGGGGATTGAGCAAAAATGAGTGGATGATTAGGAACACCAAAATACACAAAGGATTAGTAATGGAGATTACAGAAATTATTTATATTTAAATATTTAAATTTAAACGGATATTTCTGCATAATATAAAAGAATGCTAATTGGGGCTTTAAGTTGGTAGAAATGATCAAGCAGTACTCCCCATGATTCCGATCCAGAGTATACTCCTATCCACCGATTAAAGCAATAACTATCAGGAACGAAATAATCCTTTATTATTTAATTTAAGCCCACCTACTTTTTCTCAGAAAGAAGAATAGGAACGAAAAAAAAGAGATCTTTTATTCTTTCTTTCATATATTTCGAGAAATATAATTTGTGTCATAAGTCATGAACTAATGGAATGTCTAATTCTTTTTCGTAATCAAAAACGATGGGCTGAAATACCTATTTATTGATATTTTTACAAGGAGTATTTTATTGAAGGATTAAGTTATTACTCAACAAATAAAAATGGAAATTATTAAGGGATGAGATGAATTCAGAAGCACTTTTTTTATTTATTATTATAGCGGACAGAATTTCATTGGTATAATTCGGGGCCTTCTGGTAGATTTTGATTTCATCTATTTTACAACCATATCAAGATAAATAATACTGATCCGGTCCTTAGATTTATTTGTGGCCCTCGAGGAGCCGTATGAGGTGAAAACCTCATGTACGGTTTTGTAATAGCGCTGGGAACAGTGATGTTATCACCGACTATGATTATCTAACAGTTCAAGTACAGTTGATATAGTTGAGGCACAGTCAAAATATGGGTTTTGGGGGTGGAATTTGTGGCGTCAACCAATAGGGTTTATCATTTTTCTAATTTCATCCCTAGCCGAATGTGAGAGGTTACCTTTTGATTTACCAGAAGCAGAAGAAGAATTAGTAGCAGGTTATCAAACCGAATATTCAGGTATCAAATTTGGTTTATTTTACGTTGCTTCCTATCTAAATCTATTAGTTTCTTCGTTATTTGTAACAGTTCTATACTTGGGCGGTTGGAATATTTCTATTCCGTACATATTCGTTCCCGAGCTATTTGAAATAAATAAAGCGGATGGAATCTTTAGAACAACAATTGGTATCTTTATTACATTAGCTAAAACTTATTTGTTCTTGTTCATTCCTATCGCAACAAGATGGACTTTACCTAGGCTAAGAATGGACCAACTCTTAAATCTTGGATGGAAATTTCTTTTACCTATTTCTCTCGGTAATCTATTATTAACAACCTCTTCCCAACTCCTTTCACTGTAAAGAAAAAATGAATACGACATTCATGACTTGGTTCAAACAAGAGAAAGAAACAAAGATAAAATTATTCATAGATATTTACGATATGTTCCCTATGGTAACTGGGTTCAGGAATTATGGTCAACAAACAGTACGAGCGGCAAGGTACATTGGTCAAAGTTTCATGATTACCTTATCCCACGCAAATCGTTTACCTGTAACTATTCAATATCCTTATGAAAAATTAATAACATCGGAGCGTTTCCGCGGTCGAATCCATTTTGAATTTGATAAATGCATTGCTTGTGAAGTGTGTGTTCGAGTATGTCCTATAGATCTGCCTGTTGTTGATTGGAAATTTGAAACTGATATTCGAAAGAAACGATTGCTTAATTACAGTATTGATTTCGGAATCTGTATATTTTGTGGTAACTGCGTTGAGTATTGTCCAACAAATTGTTTATCAATGACTGAAGAATATGAACTTTCTACTTACGACCGTCACGAATTGAATTATAATCAAATTGCTTTGGGTCGTTTACCAATGTCAGTAATTGACGATTATACAATTCGAACAATTTTGAATTCGCCTCAAAGAAAAAATGGGTAAACCTCTTGATTTGATTAAGGAATAATTGAAAAGTACTAAGGTTCATTTTTGGTTTAAAAGAATGAGGTCTTTCTCTTTGCTTGGTCAATAACTACAAATTCCGACTATAAATTGGTTGATGAGACTTACGACTTAATCTGTATTGAAAATATATTAATATAATATATTCGTAATTATTTTTAAATCTATAGGTTCAAAATATCCTTTCGAATAAAGAAAAGAACGAAATTGTCCAATAACTGTACCCGTACCTACATCAATTCACACCTATTAGATTAGAATTTAAGAACGTATCAAAAAAAATTTCCTGGTCAAGTCAATAAGGTCATGAAAAGCATTTCGATTTATTTATTTCTTATTTTACATATAATGGATTTGCCTGGACCAATACATGATTTTCTTTTAGTTTTTCTGGGATCAGGTCTTATATTAGGAGGTCTGGGAGTGGTATTACTTACCAACCCAATTTATTCTGCCTTTTCGTTGGGATTTGTTTTTGTTTGTATATCCTTATTCTATATTCTATCAAATTCCCATTTTGTAGCTGCTGCACAGCTCCTTATTTACGTGGGGGCCATAAATGTTTTAATCATATTTGCTGTGATGTTCATGAATGGTTCAGAATATTACAAAGATTTTAATCTGTGGACCATTGGGGATGGGATTACTTCGTTGGTTTGTACAAGTATTCTTGTTTCGTTAATTACTACTATTCTGGATACGTCATGGTACGGGGTTATTTGGACTACAAGATTAAACCAGATTCTAGAGCAAGATTTGATAAGTAATAGTCAACAAATTGGAATTCATTTATCAACAGATTTTTTTCTTCCATTTGAACTCATTTCGATAATTCTTTTAGTTGCTTTGATAGGTGCAATTGCTGTGGCTCGTCAGTAATAAATCTTTATAATTAGAAAGAGCAATCCAAACCAAATAAAACTTTTTTCTGTGTTCTCACATTCATTTCCCTTGAATTCTATTTGAATACTATTCATGTCTAAAATAGAACTTCTTTTATTCGATCTATTACCAAAAGAATATATTAGTCCGTATTTGTTATATTCTAGTCAATCGAATCCGTTGAATTATTGTTCATATTGAAATGAATTTAAATTGATAAGGAGTTGATCAATGATGCTCGAACATGTACTTGTTTTAAGTGCCTATTTATTTTCTATCGGTATTTATGGATTGATCACGAGTCGAAATATGGTTAGGGCCCTTATGTGTCTTGAACTTATACTGAATGCGGTTAATATGAATTTCGTAACGTTTTCTGATTTTTTTGATAATCGTCAATTAAAAGGGGATATTTTCTCCATTTTTGTTATAGCAATTGCCGCCGCTGAAGCAGCTATTGGATCAGCTATTGTTTCGTCAATTTATCGTAACAGAAAATCCACTCGTATCAACCAATCGACTTTGTTGAATAAGTAGCATTAATCATAAAAATAATAATATTCATCAATTAAAATTTTAATTAGCATGTATAATACGTTGTAACCCATTAAATAAATCATATTTGATAAAACGCAAGAAATCAAAGTATCTTGGCCCTCTCTTATGAGTTGATCCAGAAATAAATTGATTAGAAAAATTCTGGTAAAGTAAATCATTGATTCATCTAGTGTTGAAATATATGATTCATTTACAAGTTTACTAGATTGAAAATTTATGACATTCAAAAATTTATAGATCCTATGTCACATTCAGTCAAAATTTATGATACATGTATAGGGTGTACTCAATGTGTCCGAGCTTGCCCCACAGATGTATTAGAAATGATACCTTGGGACGGCTGTAAAGCTAAGCAAATTGCTTCCGCTCCAAGAACAGAGGACTGTGTTGGTTGTAAGAGATGCGAATCCGCGTGTCCAACAGATTTCTTGAGCGTTCGGGTTTATTTATGGCATGAAACAACTCGAAGCATGGGTCTCGCTTATTGATACGTTGCAGAAAACCTCACTTGAATACATTTTGAATACATTTGATTTTTTTTACTGACAAAAACCCGTACTCGAAAAAAAAATAAATAGAATATTCTATTTATTTTTTTTTCGAGTACGGGTTTTTTGGTCCAAGCGTATCTTGTCTTTACCACGAATTATTTTCCTTGGTTAACAATAATTGTAGTTTTGCCGATATCCGCAGGTTCTTTAATTTTTTTTCTCCCTCATAGAGGAAATAAGGTAATTAGATGGTATACTTTATGTATATGCCTCTTAGAACTCCTTCTAACGACCTATGCATTCTGTTATCATTTCCAATTGGACGATCCATTAATTCAGCTGGCGGAAGATTATAAATGGATCAATTTTTTTGATTTTTACTGGAGATTGGGAATAGATGGACTTTCTATAGGACCCATTTTACTGACGGGATTTATCACTACTTTAGCTACCTTAGCGGCTCGGCCAGTTACTCGAGATTCCCGATTATTCCATTTTCTGATGTTAGCAATGTACAGCGGTCAAATAGGATCATTTTCTTCTCGAGACCTTTTACTTTTTTTCATCATGTGGGAGTTAGAATTAATTCCCGTTTATCTACTTCTATCCATGTGGGGGGGAAAGAAACGTCTGTATTCAGCTACAAAATTTATTTTGTACACTGCAGGAAGTTCCGTTTTTCTATTAATAGGAGTTTTGGGTATCGGTTTATATGGTTCCAATGAACCAACATTAAATTTTGAAACATTAACTAATCAATCGTATCCTGTCGCACTAGAAATAATATTCTATATTGGATTTCTTATTGCTTTTGCCGTCAAATCACCGATTATACCCTTACATACATGGTTACCAGACACCCATGGAGAGGCACATTATAGTACTTGTATGCTTCTCGCCGGAATCTTATTAAAAATGGGAGCGTATGGATTGGTTCGAATCAATATGGAATTATTACCCCATGCTCATTCTATATTTTCGCCCTGGTTGATGATAGTAGGTACAATGCAAATAATTTATGCAGCTTCAACATCTCCTGGTCAACGTAATTTAAAAAAAAGAATAGCCTATTCTTCTGTATCTCATATGGGTTTCATTATTATAGGAATTGGTTCTATAACCGATCCGGGGCTCAATGGAGCCATTTTACAAATAGTCTCTCATGGATTTATTGGCGCTGCACTTTTTTTCTTGGCAGGAACGAGTTATGATAGAATACGTCTTGTTTATCTCGACGAAATGGGCGGAATGGCTATCTCAATTCCAAAAATATTCACAATGTTCAGTATCTTATCCATGGCTTCCCTTGCATTACCGGGCATGAGTGGTTTTGTTGCAGAATTGATAGTATTTTTTGGAATAATTACCAGCCAAAAATATTTCTTAATGCCAAAAATACTAATTACTTTTGTAATGGCAATTGGAATGATATTAACTCCTATTTATTCATTATCCATGTTACGCCAAATGTTCTATGGATACAAGCTAATTAATGCCCCAAACTTTTCTTTTTTTGATTCTGGACCACGAGAGTTATTTGTTTCGATCTCTATTCTTCTACCCGTAATAGGGATTGGTATTTATCCGGATTTCGTTCTCTCACTATCAAGTGACAAGGTCGAAGCTATTCTATCTAATTATTTTTATAGATAGTTTTCATGAATAAAAAAAATGAAATTGAATTGTAACCAGACATGTTTGGCGTTTGTGAGAACCTTTTGAATCACTACACTACTTGATTCAAAAGGTTCTTTACGGCTTACACTCAATTTTCTTACTTATATATATACGCTATCCCATTTTTATATTTATATTTGTCAGTCCCTTTCTTCAATTCAATTAGATGTTAATGTAAATGAACCATAACTATGTAAACCTATTCCTAATAGATTGACCCCAAAATAGCATATCCAAATTATAAGAAAGCCCATAGAAGCCACAATTGCAGAATTTATACCTCCTAAATTTATATTTGTTCGAATATGTAAATAAATCGCGAATATGGTCCAAGTAATAAATGCCCAAGTTTCCTTTGGGTCCCAATTCCAATATGACCCCCACGCCTCATTAGCCCATACTGCTCCCGAAAGAATGCCTATGGTTAAAAAGATAAACCCAAGACTAATAATACGATAACTCCAATGATCCAATTGTTGAATCAATTGATATCTGTAATAATTTCTAGAAGAAAGAAAATAAGTGTTTAGTAAAATATTGTTTCTTTCATTCATGTATTGAATTTCACCAAAAGAAAATGACTCATTTAATAAATTATTGCTTTTACCAAAAATTCTTATGACTTTTCGAAATGTAATGACTAGAAGAGCTACTGATAATAATGATCCACATAACAGAGCGGCATAGCCTAATACCATCATACTTACGTGCATCATTAACCACTGGGATTGGAGAGCAGGTACCAATATTACGGATTGAGTTATTTTGTTTAAAAGGCCCGAAGTAGCAAAACCTTGGGTAAAAATAGCACTTGGCGCGGTTATTGCGTTTAAATGATTTTTATTCTTTTTATTAAAATAGGAAACCATATGAATAATGGAGAAACTCCATGAAAGAAAGATTAATGATTCATATAAATTACTTAATGGGAAATGTCCCGAATAAATCCAACGAGTGGCTAATAATCCTGTTATACAGAAAAAGGTAACTATCATGCCCTTGTCTGATGAATCATACAGTCCTACGATTTCATCGACTAATAAGGTTAAAAAATAAATTGTAATTACAATTGAAGCGACCGAAAAAGATATATGAGTTAATATATGCTCTAAGGTTGAAAAAATCATAAGAATTCTTAAAAAAAGTGGGGTCCTCCGATTATATGGAATGGAAATCGGGAATTGCATTCATTATAGAACTTATTGTATCTCTTTTAGAAGATGCTATGCCGCTACTCGGACTCGAACCGAGATGCTCTAGCACTGCTTCCTAAGAGCAGCGTGTCTACCAATTTCACCATAGCGGCTTGTTCAAAATAATAATAACCTATTTTTATTCAATCGTCGAGATTGAAAGAGTAAATTTAATGCAATTTAGGAAAGATTTGATGAATAAAAACGCGTTTAAATAGGGATTTGAGGGTTGGAATCCAACATTAAGCCTTCATAATAATAATATAAAATAATAATAATATAAATAATATAATTATCTTTTTTTAGTTATTTAAGAGTTTAAAAATTAAATTAACAACAGAAGTTTTTGTAGTTTATGTTTTTTCCTAAAATAGAACTGTTGTAACTAAATAGTTGTGACTTCAATCCAGGGATAGAACTCAAAATAAAATGTTCTTTAAAGAATTTATGTAATTTGCATAGCTTTGTATTAATTGTTAGGGGTTTTGCTTGTTAATTTGTGTTAGACTTTATCAAACTTATTAGGTATTGGGTTGGGCATATTATATAAATTAAAGTTTTGATTTCTATCGTAATTCATACTTCAAAAAAAAACTGTTTTCTAAATCGAAATTCTAATAATATAAATATATAATATATATAAATCAAGATATATATCTTGATTTATCTTCCTATACAAACATAGGATTTTTTTGATCACTTAAAAATGATACATTATTCATATATAATATCCACTAAATTTGAAAAGGTGCTTTTCTCAATTAGGTTGCAAGCAAGGGTTATATAATGATTCAGAAAAATAATGATTCAGAAAGTTATAAGAGTTACAAGATTTACACTTAATCAATTAATTTCAACAACCTATTGATTTTGACTAAAGCTCTTCTATTGCTTCTTTTCTATAGTAGAAATATAAAAAACCTTTAGTATTTTTTATTGTAACAAGTGGGCGATGGGGAAAAAAAGAATCCCCATCCCGGAAATTAAAAAAAAAAGGTGAAACCCTTTATATTATATTGTAATATTGTCTTTATTTTTTTCTAAAAAAAAAAAGGATCTTTTATTTTATAATTTAGTCGACAAAATCGATCGGTTCAAAACATTAGGGAATGGAAATCATTCCTTTTATATTCATTACTTATATATTATAACATAAATTAGTATATTCTAAAATAAATTAGCTTTTCGAGTTAGGCTTATTCAGATTATTCTAATGTTTTGTTATTTATTTGTTTTGTTGTACAAAAAAACTTTTAGAATTCCCTGTAGAAAGAGATTTCGATAACGAAAAAGCTTTCAACGCTGCCCAATATCCCTTCTTTTTCCAAATATTTTTACGAATACGCTTTTTTGATATAGAAGTACGTTTTTTTGGAACTGCCATTCAAAAATGAAAAAGGTTATTCAGTGCTTTGGATGTGAAAGACATCTATTGTTCAAAATGAATCGTTCGTTCCTATTCCTTATCTGTCTATTTATTTACTTATCTATTTATATTATATTTAGATTATCTATTTATATTTATTTTATTCTTTAGATTATATATACTATCTTCAAAACAAAAAAATAAAAATAGATATGTAAAAATAACATAAAATATTACTGGAACAAAAAAAACATAAAAGAAAAGCAATATGATATAGTATAGGATTTTTTTTCTATTCCATTACAATATCCGGAAGAAATAATAATTTTTATTTATTGGTACTTTTTATATCCCCATTCAAATCTCTAGAAGACACTATGCCATATAATATAAATATAAGTCGAATTGGTTGAAGTTGATAAAAAAAATACAAATTTTTTTTTTCTGTTTACATCCATCCCTATCTATGTTTGTCGTGCTACGTTTCTATTTATACAGGAAAAAGACATCGAAAAGTTTAAGAACCCAACCTTTACCTTTTACTTTACTTACCTAATTAAAAGAAAAACTTTAATTTTTTTATATTAATAGGTCAAACTCGAAGAGAGAATATACCTAATTAAAATTTTCAAATTCGAGTGAGACCTGTAGTTTAGTTATAGTTAATCGATATATTATTTTGTAAAAAAAAAATTTATGAATTTCTTCATATGTAAAGAAAAATGTCAGATATCATAGTCTTTCTTACAAACATAAGTGCCTTTTATTGTAATGGAAGACAATCAATTAGGTCCACAATGAACTAGTTAATGATTCCGAATAAACAAACTAAAATAACTAGTTTTTTTTGGGGGTAAAGTTTTTGTCCATCCTATGATTATGATTCATATCAAGTACTTTTTTGTAGTGTAAATCTCTATTTTATTTTTGATGTATGTATGTATAGAAATTTTTGTAATACGTAATAATAATTGAATTTTTATGTATCTTCATAAGAATCTTGTTTAATAAATAAAAGTAATTTTTTATTTTTCACTAGTAACTTAGTCATATCATTTAACCACTTCTAATTTCTGGATTTGAATATTTTTTTGAAGTATTTGGGAAAGATTCACACTAATTCCGAATAGAAAAAAATTCCATTTAAGTTTGAAATCTCTTGATTTTTTTATTGCCCCCTTTGAAAAGAAATAAGAACCGGTGAATCAGAAATAATTAATTAAGAATAAAATAAAAAGGTTTTTTTTTATGGAACATACATATCAGTATTCATGGATCATACCTTTCATTCCACTTCCAGTTCCTATTTTACTAGGAGTGGGACTTCTACTTTTTCCGACGGCAACAAAAAATCTTCGCCGTCTGTGGGCTTTTCTTAGTATTTTTTTTTTAAGTATAGTTATGGTCTTTTCGGTCGATCTATCTATTCAACAAATAACAAGAAGTTCCGCCCATCAATATGTATGGTCTTGGACTATAAATAATGAAATTTCTTTCGAGTTCGGCCACTTTATTGATCCACTTACTTCTATTATGTCAATATTAATCACTACTGTTGGAATTTTGGTTCTTATTTATAGTGACAATTATATGTCTCATGATCAAGGGTATTTGAGATTCTTTGCTTATATGAGTTTTTTCAATACTTCAATGTTGGGATTAGTTACTAGTTCTAATTTGATACAAGTTTATATTTTTTGGGAATTAGTTGGAATGTGTTCTTATTTATTAATAGGTTTTTGGTTCACACGACCTATTGCAGCGAATGCTTGTCAAAAAGCCTTTGTAACTAATCGTGTAGGGGATTTTGGTTTATTATTAGGAATCTTAGGTCTTTATTGGATAACGGGTAGTTTCGAATTTCAGGATTTGTTCGAAATATTTAATA
>JALCZK010000533.1:320000-594854 GCA_023935145.1 Bretschneidera sinensis | reverse complement strand
CCCAAAGCGGCATACTATCGATTTCCAGACGAAGTTCCTGGTTTGGTGATCCGTGATGCTTGCCAATGGCTCAGCCTCGACCCATTTGGTGAAGTAATCAATGACCACGATGAGGTGCTTCTTTTGCCCAATCGGCCGTTGGGAATGGGCCCAGGAGATCCATCCTCCACATGACGAAGCGGAGGGGACTAGTGATAGAGACGAGAGGGTTAGCAGGTCGATGTGATGTCGGAGACCACAGCTGACAATTTTCACATTTCTTGACCAAACTTGCCGCGTCATCCTTTACCGTGGGCCAGTAGTACCCCTGGCGGAGGATTTTAAAGGCTAAGGCCCGAGCTCCATGGTGGTTTCGCATATCCCCTTCGTGGACCTCCCGGAGTTGCATAATCGACCTCTCTGGGTCCGAGGTATCGTAGATACGGTGTAGTTAGACCCCCTTTTGTATAATTGCCCTTCCATAAGGGTGTAATGCGAGGCACGAGAGATCACCTTCCTAGCTTGGTTCCTTGGGTTCCGGCACAGTGCCATCTTTCAGATACTTGAGAATCGGGTCCATCCAACGAGGGTCCCTCTTCTATTGGCAGGACCAGGGCTTCATTTTATACTTGGAGGCAGGGAGAGTTTCCTGATAGACAGCTCGACTAGACACCAATTGTTGGGAGGGAGGTCCAAATTAGCAAGGGCTATCTGCCTTAGAGTTTTCGGCTAGGGGAATCTGAGTTATCCGAAATGTTTTTGAACATGGTAACCAACTCCTTCACTTTTCGGAGATATCGGGAGAGCTTCTCGCCCCTTGGCCTCGAATTCTCCTTGCAACCTGGCTTACAACTAGTTGAGAGTCGCTGAATACCTCTAGTGCTTTCTACTGCCAGTTGCCTTTGGCTAACCTTAGTCCGGCCAGAAGGGCTTCATATTCTACTTCGTTATTGGAGGCCTTGAATCTGAACCTCAACGCATATTCAATGGCGAAGCCCTCAGGGCTGCAGAGGATGAGTCCTGCCCCGCTCCCTAGTGAATTCGAGGATCCATCCACATGGAGACTCCATCCCAAAGGGGGACCGTTGTTTAGATATGCTTCTGGTTCATCCGGAATTATGGGCAAAATCGTCTCCACGATGAAGTCGGCTAGGGCCATGGCCTTGATAGATTACCTGGGTCGGTAGCGGATATCAAACTCCCCTAGCTTGACTACCCATTTTACTATTCTTCCTGAAGTAATCGGATTGTGGAAGACTTGTCTCAAGAGTTGGTCCGTCAAAAGGACGATAATGTGCTCTTGAAAATAAGACTGGAGTTTTCGGGCAGCTATTACCAGAGCGTAGGCCATTTTTTCAATAGGAGGGTACCTCGTCTCGGCCTCATGGAGAATTCGGCTGACGTAGTAGATGGGCTTTTCGATACCCTCTTCTTCTCGTACCAGGACAGAGGCCACAGTGCTTGGTCCGACGGATAGGTAAAGGAAGAGCTCTTCGTTCGGGAGTGGTTTGGTCAGAAGGGGTGGCGAACTTAGGTACTTTTTTAAGTATTCAAACGCCTTTTGGCAGCTCTCAGACCAGGCGAAGTTTTTTGCCTTTTTGATAGCCTGAAAGAAAGGGAGGCACCTTTCTGCCGACTTAGACATGAAACGGCTCAGGGCTGCAATTCGTCCAGTGAGTCGCTGGACTTCTTTTGTTGACTTGGGAGGGGCCATGTTGAGGATAGCTTCTATCTTCTCTGTGTTGACCTCTATCTGAGTGACCATGAATCCCAGGAACTTGCCTCCAGTTACCCCAAAGGCACACTTGGACGGATTCAACCTCATATTATACTTGCGCAGGACTCTAAAGGCCTCCTCCAGATCGGAATGATGGTTTCTTGCCTCGGAGCTTTTGACCAGCATGTCATCCACATAGACTTCCATATTCCTCCCGATCTGTCTTTTGATTATTTTGTTCACCAACCTCTGGTAGGTTGCCCCAGCATTCTTCAGCCCAAAAGGCATTACCTTGTAGCAGTATAACCCTCGCTCGGTGATAAAGGCGGTCTTTTCTTGATCAGACTTATACATGAAGATCTGATTGTAACCAGAGTAGGCGTCCATAAAAGAAAGGAGTTCATGCCCTGAGGTGGCATCCACCATTTGATCGATCCGGGGGAGAGGAAAGTTGTCCTTGGGGCAAGCTTTGTTTAAGTTGGTGAAATCAATGCAGATGCGCCACTTTTCGCTGGCTTTCTTGACCATTACCACATTAGATACCCACTCGGAATACCTTGCTTCTTTAATGAAACCAGTTTCCAGCAGCTTGTCCACCTCGGTGTTAATCCGTTTTTGAAGGCCATCACCTGGATGTTGGGATCAAGGTCTGGAATTTCCCAAGCTGTTGTGTTGAACCGGGAAATGTAAGCCCGAAGTCTTTCTCCCTTATGCTGGATAATGTTGAAGAGGCTTTCCGAGGTTTTCTTGGGCCCTTTGCTGCTGAGAAAGTGAGAAGCGAAAGCATAGCTGAGTTCTTTGAATGTACCAATGGTTCCTGGCTTTAAGCGCGAGTACCAAGTGCCCGCTGCCTTTTCGAGAGTCAGGGGAAAGACGTGGCACATGATCTGGTCTGAGTGCCAATGCAGCACCATCGTCATTTTATAGTGCTGGAGGTGGTCCATCGGATCCGTAGTCTCGTCATACATTCTGACCTGGGGCATCCTGAAGTTTGGTGGGAGAGGGGTTTTTAGGATGCCTTCCGTGAAAGGGGGGTCCTGGACGCAGAGTTCGTCCATAATACTGAGATTCTTGTATCTCAGAGCCGAGTCTATTCTTTCCTGCATTTCCTCAAATTGTCTGTCGAGGCTGGGGTTGCCTTTTGAGGTGGAACTTTCTTTGGACCGGCTATGGTGCTGTGAGGGCTCAGCACGGGGCTGGTTATGTGTTGGGTCATTCCTGCCTGATGACTCGGCCTCTCCCGGAGCTTGGTGGGGAGGATATGAAGGTTGCCTGCCCCCTTCTCGGACTTGAGCCGCCAGATTGGCTATCATTCTGGACAATTCTAGGAACTGAGCTTGGGTCACCGGGGCTTGGAGGTGCGCAGTGGCTCCTTCGTCGTCTGGGGAGTCGGTTTCAGCAAGGTGGAGACATTGTTCCCTGGCAGGGGTGACATGCTCTGGGATTGTTGGAAATCCGAATTTGGATCGGTGACCGTGAACTTCGCCTTGGATAGGAGCCGAGCTCGCAGCCGGGGCTTCCTTGTTGGCTCTCCTAGCACCGTTCTTTGGTGGCATCATGACAGATGAGTTCTTTTACTTCTTCGCTTCTATTGTAGCGAGAGATTGTGGTTTCCCACGGACGGCACCAATCTGTTGATGCCATTTACTGTTCGGTGCTGACGTGGCTTGTGAGCTGGTGTAGGTTGGGATCTACGTGGCTTGTGTGCTGGGCTCGGCCAGGGGGGCGACTCGGCTTGGGTCCTGCACAAGTGACAAGTACAAACTGAAGGCCCTCGGAAGGAGGGGAGAAGGAGACCTCCGAAGACGCTCCGATGCTTAAGTTAGCAAATATTCAGGGGAGGAGTCGCGGGTTTGAGAAAGGAACCGAGAACTCTTTAGAAAATCAAGTGGAGTGTGTGTGTGTCAACCTTAATCTGAATCATGTCTGTTGTGTCCATACCTTGGCCTATTTATATTCGTCTGCCGGTGGAGAGGGTATGATTGCAAGCCTAGGAGAGGAGACGTAGTAGGGCGGCCGTAGGGTGGCGGGCGGCCATAGGGTGACTGGCAGCCATAGGGTGGCTGGAGGGCTAATGGTTATGGAGTGGCTAGTCCCTGTAGGGTGGCTGGTGGTGGTAGGGGAGATCTTGGTGTGGGCCGGCTGGGTCATTCTTTTTGGGGATTCTTGATGGGCCGTGGAATACACTGATTGTTTGTCCGGGCCGGAGATGTTCATCGAGTCAGCTGGGCTGGATTACCCTTCCAGGGTCCGAACTTGTCTAGGCCATAGGTTTGAGCCGGGTTTGGTGTTTGTTTGGGCCAGAACAAGCCTGCTGGGCTTGGTGTTTGTTTGAGCCAGTGTTTTTTAGGCCGTATCAAGAGGTAACAAGAGCTAAACTTGTGGGTACAAAGAAGAAGGACCTGAATGGGGGAGAAAGATAGCGGTGAGAGAAGTAGTAGAGAAGGGAGAAAGTGTCTGTCATTGGGAAAGAGTTCTCAGTGTGTTATGAAGAGAACACGTTTGTATAGGGAGATGGAGACTTTTTTATTTTAATTTTCGCTTAATTACATTAAAAAAATTACCATCCTCGCTGACTAATTTGGGCTGCGGAATTCGTAATATTTACAGTGAGATAGTTTATGACAAATTTGATTAATTTTAATTTTAATTTAATTTTAAAATTGATAAATTTTAATGATTTAAGTTTGGTTTAATCAAATGTAACATTTAAAAAATAAATTTAATAAAAAATCTTTAATTAATACTATTTTACTTACCAAATTGCATGATTGAAAAAGTTCCTTCAAATTCTCGGTTAGTAATAAATTAGTAGCATGTTATGCACACGACATAGCTCATAAAAACTTAAATTTTAAATGTTAACTATTTTAGATTTCATTTTTAACACTATTACGTTGGATCTAATTATTTTGGGGCCAAATTATATAGTCAATACTTAAATATATTTTTTAAAAATATATTAAAATATATTTAGTGTCTATACCCTCACAATATAAATTCATTTTTATCCATATTTATATACATAAATGCAATTTAGGAAAAAAGTTAAATAAGTTATCAAAAACTTAAAAATTTTAGAATTAAAATCTGAAATTTAAATAAGTTAAATATACATAAAATAAATACCATTTTTTGTTAAGAACTATTTAGAAAAAAAAACAAGAGACAATCCAGTATTCTTCACTAAACAAAAATCAAGATGATATTGTTTGTTTCACATTTGTAACAATAATTCCATATGAATTATCCATTGCACATTTGAAGTAATATTTCCATATATACTGAAATATTTTAAAATTAACATTGGTCAATGTATTTAGTTAAAGATCTAAAACTATGTATAATAGTATTAGTTAAGATGAATTACAATAAAATACTCACTGTTAATTTTTTTTTGTAAACAGTGGTTGTCTTAGTAATTTTGCAGTGCAACGTGGGAAGCTAGAATTATTTTTTTGAAGTATAACTGAAATATATAATTGATTTTATGTGATAATTTTTTGAATTACTTAATAATTATTATAAATCTATAAGCAATTTTTTTAGTTGATTAATTAAATTAAAACAAGTAATAGTAATTTGATTCGATTAAACCAAATAAATGAACAACATTCTTCAAGTGGATGAACAAATAAAATTTATCTTTTCAACTCATATTCAAATCCACTAGGAGAAATGTTCTTGAACATTAAAGAACAACATTTTTCGTATGGATAGAATGGTGAAAATTATCTTTTTGACTCTTACCTAAATTCAATAAGAAAAATGTTCTCAAATAAATTTCCAAATAGAACTATCAAGTTACATTTGTTAATTTTGATCGATTGAGCAATCTAATATATAATTAACCATTAATTTTTTATTTAAAATAATAAAATATTATGTATTTTTTAGTCGGCTTGAACATTGATAAATATTAATTGAAATCATTTTCGTATAAACAAATAATATATCAACTATTTATTTTATACAAATAAAATTAATATTCCCCACAATTCAATAATAAAAGTCAAATTAACCAAAAAATTATATTTATAGTTTTCTTGAACTTAAAATTTTATATTAAAAAATTAAGATTTACTAAATTCAATGAGGTATTTATACAAATTTTAACTTTTTCTAAAAAAAAGCCCAATCCAACCTTTAATTAATTGAATTGGGCCAAAAACCCGATCCAATCCGACCAATTTGATCAACTCTCTACCCATTTAAACCGTTCTTTTTCTCCCAAAACAACCATACTCATTTTACAGTCACCATGAGAGTAGATTTCTCTCAGCCGTCTCTCATCTGCGCTTGGGATTTGTAGAGAAAAATAGAATCTAGAGATTAGGGTTTTTAGAGAAAGTCTCCACTTTAGAAATTTTGATTTTCTGTAATTTGTGCTTGGTTCGTGGGATTTAGGTCAATTGTTCTTCGTATACACAGGTATATCTTCTTCCGACCTTTTTTGCTTATTTAGTGCTGTTATGTGATTGGGGATTCTTTTCTCTTACAACCTGATTTTTTTTTTTTCCTTCTTTCTCCCTTTGTTTCTTTCTTTCTTATTTCATGTATTTCTTATCTTCTTCCTATCCCTTGGGGTTTTTATATGTATTTCTTATTCTTTCTTATCGTTAGTTCCAGAACGTGACTTTATATTTTTGGTTAGCGCATTTTTATTTTTCTTTCTTCCACCCATTCTTAGTTTAAAGAATGTAAAGGGAGGTTGGGCTCGGCAACTGGAATTTTTTTAAGAAAAGTTGAGCCCGATTATACAGTGGTTGATTGCTTTCTTTGTATTCAGAAAAGATGTCTTCCCTAAGGAACGCTCTCCCTAGACGGGCTCACAAGGAGCGAGCTCAACTGTGAGTTATCGCACTTCCCTTTACCGTATAAATGCATTCCACCTCAGTTGCTTAGCATGTTATGCTTAATTGATGGATAGATATACATATAGGTTTTTGTATAATGGTTTTATTTCATTTATTTACTCTGCTCTTCAATTGATACATAAATACATATTTATCCGACTCCTGTCAGGCAATCGAGGAAAAAAAATGGGCTTCTTGGGAAGCATAAAGACTATGTTGTCCGTGCGAGAGCCTTCCAAAAGAAGGAGGAGACTTTACGGGTAAATATAATAGGGTCTTTTCTCTTTGGATTGGAGTTTGCTATTGTAATGTAGACTGTTAATGCTATTTTTTTTTTTTTGTTTTTCTTTCCCCTTTTGCTGATGGTAATCAAACTGCGAGATATTTATTGTTCTGTCGATAATATTATCTTTGGCGTTTGTCTTTGGGTGTTTGGTTTACAGAGACTCAAGGAGAAAGCAGCGTTCAGGAACCCAGATGAAATTTACTTCAAGATGATCAAAACAAAAACTGTTCGTGGAGTTCATATGCTAGAGTAATCATATAAATCATTGAATCTCATTTTTATTGCTTCTTCACTATTTTTTTCTGGTGACTTGCAATCCAAATTCGCTCATAATTTTCATATTTGGATATTTTATTTTTACAGGAGTCAAGCTAACAAATACACTCAAGAAGAACTCATGCTGATGAAGACCCAAGATGTAGGGTATGTGCTTCAGAAATTACAAAGTGAGAAAAAGGTAACTCACTGCTTATACAAGGCTTTACAAATATTTCCTTGTAGGGCATTGGTTAATAGAATTCTTATTCATTGCTGCAGAAAATTGAAAAGCTTACTGCCGTGCTGCATTCTCTTGATAAGCATCCATCAAATCGGCATGTTTACTATGCTGAGGACAGGTTTGAATTGCTAAACTTTGGTCATCTTCCTTAGCACAATTATACCTTTTCTTGATTTTAGTAGTGCTTGTTTTCCTATGTTTTTCTACTTTCTTTCTATCGTTGAGTAAACTTTAAGCATGAGATGGATACTAATTCATGACCCAATTCATACTTCTTGTTTACATTTATTTGGTCAAGCATAGTTTTTATATCCAATGGTTATGCCTCCACGCAAATGCCTGGGCAGCCTCATCAGTTATACTCGTGTAAAATAGCATTAGGAAAACACTTATCATTCATTAGGAAAGAAGTCTATTTAAATAATCAAAATCCAGTCACACAAATATTGCACCAACATAAATATTGCGTAGTTGATTAACATAATGCACATGCTTTTCGCCTTATTCACGACTCTCTCTAATTAAGAAATCATTAGATGATGAAGTTTGAGTACTTCGTAGATTACATTTAATGATAGGAAAATTGCTCTAATCAGGTAAAGTTCAATTACTTCTTGTGATCCCCCTTATTTTATTAATTAAAAGCAAAAGAAACAGTATAGGGCATCAAGGGGTTGCCATTCCATGTACCACAAGCAAGCATATCGATTACTTGAAAAAATATTTATAAAACCTTTTAACTTCATGTTCATTCACAAAGTTATACCTGAAAAACGAAAATTTAATGTATTGAGCCACCTATCCTTTAGAATCATAAGAGAAATTTTCAACCCGTCAGAAACTCTCTTATTCTTTACCCTCACAAGCCAAATATAGTGAGAGGGACTATAGCCATAAGGTTTTCCTATCATTACAAGCATGTATACCCCTCTAAGCCCAAGCTTCATCCTCGGTTGATCCTGCAACAAGTTAAGATATACCTATTATTGAGTAAACCAAATCCCACAAATTCTTTGTTCAAGGGAACCATGGCCAAAGATGTTGCACCGATTCAGTTGAATATTGACAAAGGTAGCATTGCAAAATATGTCACATTTGTGGGAGCAGGATCCTTCCAAATAATTTTCCTCGGGAAATTAGGCTTACCCTGTATAGAGTATCCTTTATGAGTACTTGATTATCGGATTTCACATCAAACTTTCCTTCCGCATGAAGCTCCATATAGTTTTATCCTCCTTTTGCAAATCCAAGCCCATGTTATATTTCAAATAAATAAGTTTCAAAAGTTCTCTAACTCCTAATCTTGTGCATTCCTCACAAGGGTGATATTCCAAGTCAAGTTTCCATTAACTGGAGAAGCACACTAACTCACTAAGGCATCCTATTCCTTGCCATAGAAAAACCCCGACTTGAACTTTCAAGGGGGGAGTCACTCCATTTACATGTCATGCCAAAAGGAGGTTGAGCCCCCCATATCCCATGTCAAATTCATAGAGAAGAACTCACTCCAATCCTTCCTAATCCACTGCCAAACACTCATCCCATATAGATCTCTCCAACTTAGGGTGCACACCTGTTTTGATCCGTATCGAATTTCGCAACAATAATCTCCCTTGATAAGTGCTCCTTTTTAATCATGAATCTCCAAAGCCTTTTGTTTTTTTTATAAGATCTCCAAAGCCGGTTGTAAAAAAGGACGAGGGACTTAATTCCTAAATCTCCCTTCTTAATGGGTTGCTTAAACATGCCCACTTCTCCAAATTTTGTCAATACTCCTCTCTTGTATATTATTAACCTATAAAAGCCGTTTTTGGAGGTCCTCCAAACCTCCTTGCTACTGAGCATGGATGGGAAAGAGAGATATATAAAGGATGCAGGAAAACTAGAGAAGGTGATTGCGATATGAGTTAGTCTCCCACCCTTAGAAAGATAATCCCCCTATCCCATAATTTGTCTTGTTTTATTCTTTCAGTCAAATGAATAATTGTTTGTGCTAGTACTAAATTAATAAATATTACTTTTTTAAATATAACTTTATAGAGTCCACAAGTTTCTAACAATTTTTATTTCATAATTTTAAATTGACAAAATATAAAAAATAAGAGTCAAAACTGCTTTAAAAAGAAAACAGACAAAAATCATAGGATGGAGGAAGTAATTTGTTTTTTTCCACACGGTTAGTTTTCTGAAATCTTTTACACAGTTGGCTCCCAAACATTTTTTTTGTTTAACTTAGCACCCAATGTATCCCTAAATAAGTCAAAGGAAGGAATCTCATTTTACATCCCTACACTTTGGCAAGAACTCCCCATTAACCCTCTCACCTAGGGCAATTAACTCACTTTTATTCAAATTCTCTTTTTTTTTTTTCAAAACCACTTCAAAGCAAAGTTGCAGTAGAGGTTTTTTTTATTAATTAAAATTGCAGTGGAACTTGTTGAATCTCTGCTAACAAAATATGAGTGGCATCAGTAATGAGAAGGTGTGAAACCATAATCTCCCTTCTATTCCTCTCTATCTTGAATCAGTCAAGGAGCCCTTCCATAGATTTAGTGGACATTTTACCTAGTACTTCCATGATCCATCTCTAAAATAAATAACAGTGGTGATAGAGGATCTACTTGGCAGAAGCCTCTAGAAACTTCAAAAAACTTACGTGGGCTACCATTTATACTGATGGAGAAATAAATGGTAGAAATGAACCTCTTAATTCAATTACAGCAAAGAGTGTCCAAGCCTATTTTCTCCAAAATATAAAGAAGGAAATCCCAACAAACATGGTTAAAAGCTTTTTCCATATCAAGCTCACAAACGATGCCTCTACCCCTTTCTTTTAATAGAGCATCTATCTTTTGATTAGCAATCAATGCAACATTAAGAATTTTTCTCCCTCCCACAAAAGCATTTTGTTTTTGGTTGCACTACTTTGCCCACTGCTTTCTTTAATCTCAAGGCTAATAGCTTCAATATGAGCTTGTACACACTCCCAACAAGACTAGCAGTTGGAAAATCTTTGGCCTGCTACTTTTGTAACCGAGTAATTAAAGTAGAATTTAAAACTCTCAACATACTAACCAGTTCTATAGAGATCTGCAAAGACCCTCAAAATTTCCCCTGTGACCACATCCCAATCTGCTTGAGAAATGTCATTGCAAACCCATTTGGCTTTGGAGCTTTATCCCCATTACAAGCTTTCGAGATTTGTCAAGTTGAATGCATTCCCTAAAGTAAAGGTCTATTATCATTGGTCTTGAAATAAAGGTCCTTATAAAAGTTACAAATGAATTCCTTCGTCCCTTTTCACAGTTCTAAAGTCACCTTGTCCACCTTGTCCACCCCCACACAAAAAAAGGGAAAAAAAAAGAAGGGAACTCACCTTGTTCATCTCAATTTTGCTTACAAAGTTGAACATTCTATGAAAAAAGTTGGTATTCCTTATCCCCATCCTTAAACTAAAGAGCCCTTGATTTTTGCCTCCCAAGAAATCTCCTCCATGGAGGGATCACAATAGAAATTTCCTTAAGTATCACCCTCATTTCCCTTTCAACATTAGGGATCCCTTCTCTCTCTTCTTTTCATCAATACTACTAATTTCTCCCAACAAGGACGCCATTTTAATTCTAGCATTCCCAAAAATCTCCTCCTTGCATCTTTTCAATTAATTCTTGAGCACCTTCAACCCACATGTTCTCAAAGCGGAAAGACGTAGGACCTCAAGAAGGAAAGGTGACGATCCGAGGTCGGCCTTGGAAGAAATTTTAACAACATTAGGAAATGCTTCTCACAACTTATGGACACCAGAAAAGGGTCAATTCTAGAGAATGCATCCTCACTATAATTGGATCATGTATAGATCTTTTGTCTCTCTCTCTTCCCCCCCCCCCCCCCCCCCCCTTCTCTCGTGGAAGATCAAGATATCACCTTTAGATTCATTTAATAATTTCTGACTCTTCTGCCTTCACCGCTCCCATTTCCTTGGTCTCACTGAGACTACAATTTCTATTATAATTCAATACAAAGTCAAGTCTTTTCAAGTATTTGTTTACTTTCCTTACTTTTCCCACAAGAGGAACTCTTTTTCACAGTTCTTTGGCTTTCTTCTCTTCCCTTTTTTTCAATTTCTTCAAACAAATTAAATAGTTTATCTTCAAGCCCATCAATTGCCATCCCTATTGCCTTACCATTTTAATTTTATGTAGCACACAACTAGATACTTGTTCCTGGAAGTTTTCACGCATCAGTCTTTGAAATCATGATCACATTTCTCTGCTTTGGGAAACTGTTATCCTGGTCACAAGATGCACATTTATGTTCGTGCACATGGTTAATTTTTTGAATAGTTGCATTCATACTTTGCAACTATTCAGAATGTATATGCTCTGTGGTGTTTCATGTTTTCCTTGACAATCATGTCTGATATGATCAGGCTTTTTCTCAAAGCAGTATCGGATGCGAACTTGAGTGGTCAGCTGGAGCGTTCCAGCTGTCTTCCCATTATTGTAGGACTTCCAATTCTCAATTATGTTTCACAAATGTAGTTCTTATAACCCTGAAAGATGTCTCTCTCAGTGTACTTTAGTTGTCTAGCAAATGTCTTTCCCTTTTTTTTGTCCTTAAAAAACATTCCTTTTTCAATCGAATACCATCAGATGTATATTCAAAATTTATTCTTTGTTTGGAAGTAGTGTTGTGCATCCCTTTCCTATGTTTTGCATGGGAGGAGGCCAAAGAAGTGCAGTTACAATCTTCAGAAGGCAGACATTTGTCTGCTTCCGAGGATGTCCCTTCTCATATTAAAAAGTAATAAACAATATATCACTGTTTTCATGGGCTCATTTTGACTGTGGTCATTGAAGCTTGGACCCTAACAAGGGATGTGAGCACTGGAAAAATCTATTTCGGCATTTAAATGTTTGAATTTTTTTAAATGAATGAGAATATAGTTTGTTTGACTGATTTTAAAGACTTATAGTGGAGATCATATTGTTGAACACCACATGAAACCATTAATGAATAGAACTTTACTAGGAGGCATGGTGCAAATGATGGGCTTTGCTAGGCTACTAAGAGCAAGATATCCTTGTTATACATGGCTCTGATGCTTGTTTGCACAAAGTGTATGGGGCTTCATGTGCTGATAGCATGAAATGTACTCAACAACAGGCACACTATGTTTGTATGAATTAATAATTTGTTAAAAGAGGGAACTTTATCAAAAAAAAGTTGAAAGAGAGAACTAAGACAAGTTAATATATCTTCTCTGTTTGTTGTTTGTTATATAATTCTTAGTACTATCAATTAATGCCATTTCCATTATCTTCCCTGTGCAGGAAGATTGCCTGTTCTTACAGAGAGTCAGAGGCAAGGAGGAATAGAGTAAATGAGTTGGAGAAATTACATATGGATATGTCATTGCAGAAGGAATTACAGGTATTTACATTTTAAAGTTGGCTCCTACCTGATTGTTGGGTTATATATGGAGAATCTCAAGAAATAAAACATTTTTTTTGTGGACAGAAAAATGGTTGGAAGCGCAAACTTCGCGAAGATGAGATTGTCTGTCCAACCTCTAAGCCAGTGTACAAGTGGCGGTCAGAACAAAAAAGAGGTGAAAAGGTGTATGTTGATGAAATTTCATGAATGAGGTTAAGGTCTGTGTTAGTTCTGACAAACTGTATGAGCTACACCTCTTGATCATTAGAGGACCAGAGCATTTTTGTTGAATATTGTAGCTGTGAAATGGACCACCGATGATGCCCAAATGCAATCATTGATTCATTCAGGTAGACTTAGGCACCATTGGCGTGGTATTTTCACTAGTGAGATTTGACACAGGTGTGTCCAACAAACGTTTAACCTAACAAATAAGGCCTCATGAAATGGGTATGTCCAACAAAAAATAACAAAATCTCCTTATCAACTAAGCAAGGTGCAATGTCTAAGCCCAAAGTGGAAGAAGATTCGAATGCAACAACGTACTGGATTTAGACCCATCATAACAGGCCCAAACGATCTCCTTTTTGAGATTTTCTTAAGTCCAAATTGAAGTTCAAGACGTTATCTTTCCAACCCAATAAGTTTAAGCCCATTTAGAGATGTGGAAGAAGATATGACCGTTTAAATTCTGTCAGTTGGCTCTTTCTGAAATTTTCGGATTGTATTCCTCTTTTGGCCTTTTCTTTGATTCTTTGCATGTTTTAGGGATTGTTTTTTTGCATGTTTTATGGATTGTTTTCTTACTTGTCCTAAGCTTAGAGGGTTGTTCTAAGCACTATAAATGCTTGTGTTTGTAAGTTGAAAATGAGACTTGAGTTTATAAATTGAAATCAGCCTTTTGCTTTTGAGAAGAGAGTTTTCTCCTTTTTGTAATTCTGTATCTCTTTGGTATAATATTTGTGGTGAATTCCTATAGTTTTGTATCCCTTGTGTTAATCATTTGGGTGGTGATATTCTATATCCCTTTGGTGTTATCTCTTGGGTGGCGAACTCGTATCTTTAATTTCGTTGTTTGTTTGTTTAGTTTCCTTCAATTCTATTTAAATCCGGTATCAAATTGGTATCAGAGCTTTGGTTTCCTAAGTGTGATATCTAACACCTTGATTTCCATAGTTCTTCTTATTATGGCTGGTTGTGGTTGTCGTGGTCAAGCTATTCCAGTAGCAACTCCAGAAGCCCCACCGCAAGGAGACCCGTGAGATATCGAGATGGAAGCTTTGAGGAGACAAGTGCAAAAACTCAAACAACGCCTAGAGCGTTATGAAACTTTTGAACATGGTGCTCCTCATCATGGCTCAGATGTTGAAGTTTCCAGCAATGATAGAGACAAAGTTAATCCTTTTCACCAAGCTCGTAGTCACGCCTCAAATGACAGCACGCTACCTCACCCTCGTGAGCTAAGAAATCATGTTTTTCAACGTGATTATCACGTCAAGGTGGACATTCTAGAATTTGAAGGAAGAATACAACCCGATGAATTCATTGATTGGCTTAACACCATTGAGCGGATCTTTGATTACAAAGATGTTGCAGATCACAAGAAGGTGAAGCTTGTTGCCATCAAGCTACGAAAACATGCTTCTATTTGGTGGGAACGCCTTAAGAGGCAGCGAGAACGTGAAAAGAAGATTCGCATTGTGACGTGGGCAAAGATGAAGAAGGCTCTTAAGAAGAAGTATTTGCCAGATCATTATAGGCAAGATGCTTTTCTTAAGTTCCACAACTTTCGACAAAATGATCTCTCCGTGGAAGAATATGCAGCAGAGTTCAATTATTCTATGATGCGTTGTGACATCGTTGAGCCTGAAGAACAAATGGTAGCCCGCTACCTTGGAGGGTTACGTCCTGAAATCAGTAATGTTGTACAATTACAACCTTACTGGACCTACAATGATGTTTGCAAGCTAGCACTAAAGGTGGAGAAACAATTAATGGAAGGGCGTAAGAACACCTATCAGCCTTTCAATCGCGATGGAATCACAAACCGGGGGAGTAGTTCTACTTCCAAGGCCACTCCATCAACCAAAACTGCAGCTGTCAAACCACCTGCAAAGAATGAAACCACATCAGGTTCAAATCGTCCAGTCACTTCCAATACAACTCGAATGTGTTTCAAATGTCCAGGTTTTGGACATATTGCTTCTAATTTTCCAAATCGAAAAATGGTCTCTTGTGGAAGGAGATATGGAAACGGAAGGTAAGCATGATTTTTCACCAGAAACTAATGAACATGTTGCTGTTGAAGAAGAAATTACTTATACTGATCGAGGGGAGGCTCTTGTGGTTCAAAGAAGCCTCAAAGTAACCTATGTGGAAGATGAATGGTTACAGAACAATATTTTTCATACTAGATGCACATCTCATGGAAAGGTCTGTAACGTCATCGATGGAGGAAGTTGTGAAATTGTTGTGGCATCAACAATGGTGGAGAAACTGAAGTTAAAAACTAAAGATCATTCGGAACCTTACAAACTCCAGTGGCTTCGCAAAGGCAATGAAGTGAAGGTAAATAAAAGATGCTTGGTTGAATTTTCCATTGGCAAGAATTATAAAGATGCTGTAGTTAGTGACATAGTGCCTATGGATGCATATCATTTGTTGCTTGGTAGACCTTGGCAGTATGATAGAAAGACTAAGCATGAAGGTTTCAAAAATACTTATTCTTTTCAAAAGGATGGAGTTAAGGTTCTTTTGGTTTCATTGAAAATGGTTCATGTTCCTAAACCTTCTTTTGGGGAGGGGACTAATTTGTCGACCAGATCTGGGGTTGAGAAAGCATTGATGGAGAATGGTGAAGGCTTTACAATTGTGGTAAGGGAAGAGAAAGAACAGAAAATCCCCCTTCTTTGATTCCATTCCTCATGGAATTTAGTGATGTTATTCTAGAGGAAATTCGCTATGGCTTTCCACCTATGAGAGATATGCAGCATTGCATTGATCTTATACCAGGATCTGTGTTGCCTAACAAACTAACTTATCGATTGAACCTTAAGGAGCATGAAGTATTACAGAGACAAATTGAAGAGTTGATCGAAAAGGGGCTTGTTAGAGACGGCATGAGTCCTTGTGCTGTTCCGGCCCTCCTTGTTCCCAAAAAAGATGGCTCTTGGCGTATGTGCATTGATAGTAGAGCGGTGAATAAGATCACCATCAGATATCATGATCTTCTTGACCAGATTTATGGAGCTGTTATTTTCTCAAAAATTGATCTTCACAGTGGTTATCACCAAATCAGAATGAGGTCGGGAGACAAGTGGAAAACAACATTCAAGACTAGAGAGGGGCTGTATGAATGGATGGTGATGCCTTTTGGGCTCTCTAATGCTCCTAGCACTTTTATGCGACTGATGAATCATGTGTTTATGCCTTTCATTGGGCTTTTTGTTGTTGTGTATTTCGATGACATTCTGATTTACAGCAAAACTCAACTAGATCATATGGAGCACCTTTATCAAGTGTTTCAAACTCTTCGAAAAGAGACAGTGCTGATACTTCCAGATTTTAGCAAGCTTTTTGAAGTTGATTGTGATGCGTCCGGAGTGGGAATTGGTGTTGTGCTCAGCCAAGAAGATCTTTCTCCTTACTTTGAGGATCAAGAAGACCAAGTGGACTTGGGGGCAAGTCTTCATCAACCGAGGGCGTCTGACACAGGTGTGTCCAACAAACCTTTAACCTAACAAATAAGGCCTCATGAAATGGGTATGTCCAACCTAACATGGGCCTGCCCAACAAAAAATAACAAAATATCTTATCAACTAAGCAAGGTGCAAGGTCCAAGCCCAAAGTGGAAGAAGATTCGGATGCAACAGCCTACTAGATTTAGGCCCATCATAACAGGCCCAAACGATCTCTTTTTTGAGACTTTCTTAAGTCCAAATTGAAGTTTAAGACGTCATCTTTCCAACCCAACAAGTTTCAGCCCATTTGGAGCTGTGTGGAAGAAGATATGACCGTTTGAATTCTGCCAGTTGGGTCCTCCTGAAATTCCGGGATTGTATTCCTCTTTTGGCCTTTTCCTTAATTCCTTGCATGTTTTAGGGATTGTCTCCTTCTTTGTTTTAGGGATTGTTTCCTTGCATGTTTTATGGATTGTTTTCTTACTTGTCCTAAGCTTAGAGGGTTGTTCTAAGCACTATAAATACTTGTGTTTGTAAGTTGAAAATGAGACTTGAGTTTATAAATTGAAATCAGCCTTTGGCTTTTGAGAAGAGAGTTTTCTCTTTCATGTAATTCTGTATCTCTTTGGTATAATCCTTAGAGTGGTGAATTCTTATAGTTCTGTATCCCTTGTGTTAATCATTTAGATTTTATTATTTTTTGCTAGATAATTTTATGGAAATTTATGTCAAACTATTTATTGCAGTAAAATTATGGCTGACAGAATTCTAATTCGCATTTTGGACTCTATCATTTATCTTTTGTATATGATATAAATCGCTTTGAAATTAATTATGATTAGGATTATATCAAATTTTTACTTTGATGTAATAGAACCCAAGATTTGAATCTTAAAAGTTAAAAGAGGTAATATGCAATATACATCTTCCTATAGACGAAGAAGTTGAGCGTGATGTTTTGTCTTCATAAGACGAACCGTAATCCTCAAGGTGTTAGAACATATTATTTTCGAGTTTTTATTCTATAAAATAAAAAATAAATACTTACAAAAAAATAATTCAAATAATTAATTTTATGTTAAGATGTATACATTAAAACAGTATTGTATATGAGTTTTTTTTAATTTAAGTTTATTCCTTAGCATAAAAGGTTAAAAGCAGGTTTAAAAAAAAAGTTCAAAATAATCAGCAAAAATATCTTCAAATAGAAACATAAAATGTTAGTCTCACACTTTCTTTCAAAAAAATTTTTTTCATCAGAATGGAGTCAGACCAGACCCATTTTTTTTTCTTTCCATATTACTTTTTGTCTCAAAATGATGGTCACTCATCACTTTTTAACTTAATTTTAACTATAATTATTATTATATATATTATTTTAAAAATATGAAAAATATTTTTAAAAATATTTTAAATTCAAGTTATGTACTCATGAAAAGAAAATTTAACATTAAAAAACTATCCATTTAATTCGTTAAATAGCAACGTGATAATTGGGGCAGAGGGAGTATTAGTTTTCTACTTTTCTATGGCGGATAGGATGTTTCAGATCAGGCGGTCTTTTCTCTTATTGCTCGTAATCTGACCCGTAACTCTCTTTTCAAAGAGCCATCTGGGCGTTTTCTTCCTCCTTCAAATGTATTCTTCAGCAGAGATGGCTACTGTAAAAGGTGGATTCAAATACAAACATAACACAAGTTTTCTCTGAAACTGCATAACACCTCATCATTTTCTCAAATTCACGCAAGAAAGTTTGAGATTTTTTGCTTATTCCATCAATCTCCTTAGTTATTTTTTTTTTAGATCTGAAAATTTTTGCTAGAAGATGTAGGCTTTTTGTTTGTTGATCTAAGAGAGAGAAAGAGATAGTATCTTGTTTGTCACTTTACAAATCAACAAAAAATGCCAAGGAGGCGACGCCTCGACCAGTTGGGCACAAAAGACGAACACCCAAGTTGAAGGCGAACGTCCCACCACAAAAAAACAAACACTTTAGGCGGCAACCGCTTAATTTTTAATGTCTCAAGGCAATTTCTGAACGTTTTGCCTCTGGGCGCACCCCAGCCTCTTTCAAAAACTGAGTTATTCCTCTCTGAACGACGTTGTTTGGTAGAAAAAAAAAATAGTTTAGCTTTAAAAACCAAAATAAGTGCCTTGTTTGTCTATAGATGTTATTCTATCTTTAGAATCTTGCTTGGGCATATTATTTGGTTTTGATTCTCGAGTTAATTTCACTATTTAATGCAAATTGCAAATATCCTATTCGAAATATTTTCTTAGGCAAGATTAATTTTGGTTGATTATTCTTTTGGTAAGAGGGGTATTTTAGTTATTTTGCTCATAGGGGTACATAAGTCTTTCACTTGAAAATATTCTTTTAAGAACATATAAAGTCTTTATCATTGTTATATTGTAATTTGTTAGGAAAAAAAACAGAGAAAACGAGTAGAAAAGAAAAATAAAAATAAAAATATGCCTATGGTTATTTTAACATTATGCTGCAGTGCTCTTACATATCTGCCTTTGTAGAACAAATTTACAAAATAGATTGAAGGGAAAAAAATCATACATGTGATACATTAACTATAACCAAACAAAAAAGTATTAAAAATCAATAATAAGTGTAAAAAAAAGGGGAAATCAAACATGTCTATTGGAATAAATTAATCCATGGAACCATTTGATACACAAACACAGCGTCATAATGCAACCTAATTTTTGGTAGTATCGGAAACCTTAGGAATATGAAGAACAGTTTCTTTTGAGAAATTCTAAAATCACTGTTGATATAATAATTGATATATTGAATTGAATTAATAATAACACTATTTTTTATTAAATAAATAAAATGTTAATTTTATTAAATAATAACTGATGCGTCATTATTACATTTAAAATTTGATTAGGAATAATGATCGATGATATATATAGTGGTAAGGGTTTAAATACTTTTGTCACCCAAAAGTAATTTAGGATCATGAATAGTATCAAAATTGATTATGGGATTAAAAACTACAAAACTTTACTCCTTATTTTTGGAATAAATAAGTTTTTTTTTTATTTTATAAATTTAATATATTGTAGCTTGGCAGTGGCACGCAATATATTAAATTTATAAAACAAAAATGCTAACAATCTGAAACCACAAAAAATCCAAAAATATGGTGAAAATGTTATAATTAATAACTGCAACACAAATGCTGTATCTGTCAATCCCATTAAATTTAATTGTAACAGATGCAGAGAAACCATGCTATCTTAATCATTCATATCTGTTAAGTACAGGAATAGGTCGTTAGCCTAGTGGTAAGGGTGTAAATGTATTAATGACTTGTGTCCCCATTGATTAAGATTGAATTGAAAATTCATCAAATGGAAATAATTTGATTGATTAAGTCCTAAGTTTATCAAATAACAAGCTTTCAGGCTTTGCGCCACCTCAATTGTTTCAATCAGAGAGGTTAGGGTATCTCACCCTATCTGGAAATAATTTTTATGGGCCAGTACCAAAATCCCTCTCGAACAACCATCAATTGGGATATCTTGATTTGTCAAAAAACAATTTTTTTGGAGAGCTCCCCAATTTTGATCTAGAGTCAAATCTAATTTATGCCGACTTCTCCAATAACAGACTCTCTGGTCAGCTTCCTAATACTTTTCCACATAACCTAGAGTTGCTCTGTCTATGCCATAATGAGTTCACTGGTCACTTGCCCCATACTCTAAATTCATTGATTAATCTCGTCTATCTTGATCTCCATGACAACAATATCACAGGTGAAATCCCACCATCTCGATTCCAAATGTCCTTTCTTCGATTTCTGAATCTCAGGAACAATAATATGAGTGGATCAATTCAAAGTCATCTGTCAAATCTTAGTGAACTTCAAATCCTTGATCTCTCTTATAATAACTTAAGTGGAAAAATACCTTCTTGCTTTGGAATGCTTTTCGGGATGATTAATTGGTCTTATAGTGGGACATCTGTGATTGGATATGAGACATTCATAGTCGACTTGACACATAACTTTAAAGTTTCATGGAAAACTTCAATTCGAGATATTTCTAGTGATAATCTTTACTTGTATACCTTGTTAGACCTGTCAAGTAACCAATTATCCGGAGAAGTTCCAATGACTTTGGGTCGTTTGAAAAATCTGAAGGCATTGAACATTTCACACAACAAATTCTCAGGCAACATACCGATGGATTTTGGTGGTTTGGAGAATTTAGAAAGCCTAGACTCGTCACACAACAACCTCTCTGGTCATATACCGGAAACATTTGCAAAGCTTCAACAGCTCACCACCTTGGACTTGAGCAACAACAGACTCACAGGTCGAATTCCAAAGGGCTCTCAAATGGACCGTCTGAATGATCCAAAGTTTTACGCTAATAACAAAGGATTGTGCGGGATGCAAATTGATGTACCATGTGAGGAAAAATTACAAGAGACTAAGGTAGAGGAAAGTGAGAGAACAGAGTCATGGATCTCATGGGAAATGGCATGGATTGGATTTCCCGTTGGGTTCTTTTCTGCAGTGTTGGTTGCATACTCCTTTGGGTTTCACGAAATTGCTCCAGAGCGCCGCAAATGACATCATGTTAGAAGAAGGTAATGAGGTCTATGTTGTATTGTACTTGTATGGTCATGCAGTGTAACGACCCATCCCGGGTTGGCCATCCCGAAACGGCGTCATCACATTTTGAAATCTCAGCACGACACATGTATGCAACAATAAAAATAAATAACACCAATTGAAAAATTTTCATAATTCCTTAACCCTCCACTGGGAAATTACATCAATCTGATATTTAAACATTCTTTACCATGTACAATGCATGAAAATTTACAAGTAAATTTTTCATTTTATTTTCCCACTAGTATGAGGATAATGACACGTACGTGACTTGTAGAAAATAAATTTCGTCTGACTCTCAACCCACCAGACTTTTTGTCCTGTCTGCTACCTGAAATCATTGTACAATGAGGAGTGAGTTTCATAAGCTCAGTGAATTAAATTTACTAAAAGTATTCCAAATTTCATAAATAATATTTCAATATTTAATCATTTATTTATTTTTTCACATAACCTGATGACAACTTTCTATTGTCAATTCACATGACATAAAATTCATTCTCTATTAATCTCTTCTTCTCAATCATTGGTCCACTTTTAAGACCATCAATTTTCTCATAATTACCTTGTAATGAGGTTCACATAATAAAATCCATCATTAAGATGGTTCTCAATATTCTCTGCTTCTTGCTTACCATAATTGTCTCTCTCTGTGAGACCAAATCATCTCTAAACCATTTCAAAATAACATACCACACATCCGCATTTTAATAATACTATTTCTGTGAGATTCAATCATTTATAAGTTTATTCACGATGATATATTACCTCTCAACATTTCCATGATATTATCATCATAACTGTTTCCTTCTGTGAGACTCAATCATCTATAATTTTATTTACGATAATACATCACACCTCAGCATTTCAATAATATTTTCATCAGAAATGTCTCTTTTTATGAGACTCAACCACATCTCAGCATTTCAACAATCTCATCATCATAATTGTCTCTTTTTATGAGACTCAATCACATCTCAACATTTCAATAATGCAGCATTAATTTAAAATAGATGCAAATGCATGAATGATTATGATGGGAACGTCTTCCCACCTGTCAACAGGTTGTTGTTATCTCAGACTGGCTATCTCCCGGTTCTTTACTTTGCAACTTAGTCCCGGTTGCCACGAAATTCTCTCAGCATATACCGGCTGACACGGTTTCTCTTTTATTTTTAGCATATACCAGCTGTCACGGTGTCACTTTTATTTCCAGCATATACCGGCTGTCACGGTGTCACTTTTTTATTTCCAGCATATATCGGCTGTCACGGTGTCACTTTTTATTTCCAGCATATACCGGCTGTCACGGTTGTTTCATTAGACCGGCCCATTCTCGGTTCTTTTCTTTCTCATTTAATGTATATGCACATGAACAATGATATGAAATATGCATCTGAACAGTAACATAAACACCACATAAATTCAAAATATTTAAATCAACTTTCTGGTCTTTTATCAACTTTTTGCTTAATAAATTCAATTTTTCTTCTCCTCATATATCACATCAATTTAGTCATCAACTAGTCAAAATCTCTTTATCACCTTCATTAGTAAGTCTTATCATTATTCCAGGTTTGTCAAAATCCACTAAAATTCATCTCAAATCACATCAACCCATCCATCAAAACTCATCAATATCGACTCAAATTCATTTCATCCAAAATTCGTATTAACACATCAATATATCTCATCAATAATTTATTTATTGCTTTTATTCTCAAATAAACTTATGATTTCCAAAAATATCATTTCTCACCGAAAAATATTTCTACATGTCCAAATTTCCTATCATACCCATAAATCAATTTTTCATCTATCACTCAAGCATATTTTTAATAATTAAATTTAATATTATCACTAAATAATTGATTTTTTTTTATTTAGACTACTTAAAGTAAATCCAACTCACCACGTAGCTTTTAAAGCTACCCGTGCATCACCTTCTTGTCTTTCATGTTTCTCTAAAAAATTCCCCCAGTTGTAGATTGTCAACACCTGACATCATATTTGTATAAATTTTCTAATTTATTCTTCAATCTGATATAAACCACCCACTTTAAATTCAGGGAAACTTCATAAATTTCAGAAATTCAAAAATAGCCATTATGATATTACCTTATGCTTTTCTGATAGCTATTCCTGAATCTCTATCTTATTCCGCAGAAAATCTCTTCAAAATTTTGCTCTTCTAGCATTTCTTTGAACTCCCAAATATTTTAAGAACACAGATGAATTACATGAAACTTAAACGAACTCCCTTCGCGTAACTTGCCTGAATATATATATGAAAGCTTGGGCTAAAAACTTCAGCAGCTCCCCTCCAAAGATTTCCACAATCTCCACGTTGTGGAGACGTGTGAGACATTCCCAAATGCCGTAAGAAATTGGCAACAGGAGCAGTTATTACAACTGCTGCCTATGCCTTTGATTTCAAAGGCTTATGAGATTTGACAGTAAAAATTAAACATACTGCCCACACTTTTTTGACTTTGTTGTTGTTGTTTTTATTTTTTTTTTGTTAATAATATTTTAATATATATATTATTTTTTTTTCTTCTTCTTTTCCTTCTCTTCTCTCTTCTGGACCTGATGCTACACGTCCATTTTTTAACTATTCACTTTTTACTATTTACTTTTTACTATTCATTTTTTACTATTCATTTTTTTATTATTTCATTCAATATTAATCCTTCGCATTAATATATTATTTAAATTTCATGACATATTATCAAATTACTTCTTTACCCTTAATTCACGAATACTGGTATTACATGCAGTCACGGCGTTCTGTTTTATCAAGTAAAAGTTGTAAACAACAAAATAAAAACTAGTACTTCCATTCCTCTTTCACGAAGATATTCTTGTTGCAGTGCTTGCCTCAATTTTAGAGTAGCAGTTCAGGAGAACAATGGTTAGATGAGATCTGAGAATAAAAATTTTCAGGCGAAGTATATAATCTCTTGAAATTTGCCATCAGAATATAAATATGCCTATGGTTATTTTAACATTACGCTATAGTACTCTTATGGACTCTAATATCTGTCAGTAGAACAAATTTACAAAATATATTGAAAGGAAAAGAATCTTACTAGTGATATATTAACTATAACCAAACTGAAAAGTACTAAAAAATCAATAACAGATGTAAGAAAACAAGGTGAAATCAAACAAACATGTCCATTAGAATAAATTAATCCATGGAACCATTTGATATGCAAACACAAAGCCATAATTGAATAATACTTTCTTTGAAGAACTTCGAAAATGACTATTGCATTAGAAAGAATAGAAAATAATATTTTGTCCAACAGTGTGTTTCAACTCTAAGACCTAGCTAAAACAAAATTCAGAGTGTTTCTCTGGAGTAATTCTAAAATATCTGTTTTTTTGGAGCAATTCTGAAAAGCAGAGTGTTTCATTGTATTTGCATATGTATTTGTCCAACAGAGTAATATTTGCAAACACAAAAATGTATTTTTTTTCTGAGAATCTTTTTTAAGTTTCCTTAAAGGCAAAACAGTGTAATAATAGTGCAGAAAATCTTGCGTATTGTACATGATAGAATTTTTCTCATCACTGAGTTCCTAGAAAGTGAGTAAAATGAACGAGCTTAGCTTCAAATTCATCTTCCTAGAAATATCCTAAAGCATTCCTCCCTTTCAAGACTTCACATTGTCGATGTATTTACAAAAATGTCTCTTATGTGGCAAAGGAAAATTACAACCTCTTAGAAACTATTTGTATTTTGGTTATTCTACCGTAAAGGTGGGGTGGGGGCATAAACATATATTTTTTAAAATGTTTGGTTTCGTTTTTTCTTGCTAGATAATTTTAGGAAATTTTTGTCAAACCATTTATTGCAGTAAAATTATGACAAACACAATTCTAATTCGCATTTTGGACTCTATCATTTATCTTTTGCAAATGATGTAAAATCGCTTTGAAATTAATTATGATTAGGATTGTATCAAATTTCAACTTTACTTTGATGTAATAGAACCCAAGATTTGAATGTTAAAAGTTAAAAGAGGTAATATGCAATACACATCTTCGCATAGACGAAGAAGTTGAGCGTGACGTTTTGTCCTCATAAGACGAACTGTAATCCTCAAGGTGTTGGGGCTTGTTCTTTTCGAGTTTTTATTTTATAAAATAAAAAATAAATACTTACAGAAAAATAATTGTCACATTAATAATAAAATTCAAACAAATAATTAATTTTATGTTAAAATGTATACATTAAAACAAGCTTTTCGTAATTGAGAAAATAAATAGTGTATTAAACAGTATTGTATATAAGTTTTTATTATTAAAGTATTGTATTTAAGTTTATTAGTTAGTATAAAAGGTTATTAGTTAGCCATCTGGGTATTTTCATCCTCCTTCAAATGTGTTCTTCAACAGAGATGACTACTGTAACAGGTGGATTCAAATACAAACATAACACGAGTTTTCTCTGAAACTGCATAACACCTCATCCTTTTTCTCAAATTCATGGAAGAAAGTTTGAGATTTTTTGCTTATTCCTTCAATCTCCTTAGTTTTTTTTTTTAGATCTGAAAATTTTTGCTTGAAGATGTAGGCTTTTTGTTTGTTGATCTAAGATAGAGAGAAAGAGATAGTATCCTGTTTGTCACTTTACAAATCAACAAAAAAATGCCAAGGAGGCAACGTCTCGACCAGTTGAGCGCAAAAGACGAACACCCAAGCTGAAGGCGAATGTCCCATCACAAAAAACGAACACTTTAGGAGACAACCGCTTAATTTTTAACGTCTCAAGGTGATTTCCGAACGCTTTGCCTTTGGGCGCACCCCAACCCCTTTCAAAACCGAGTTATTCCTCTCAGAACGACGTTGTTCGGTGGAAAAAGATAAATTTATTTCAGCTTTAAAAACCAAAATAAGTGCCTTGTTTGTCTATAGATGTTATTCTATCACTACAAGATAAATTGTCAATGCTGACGCTTTTTTTTGCATATTCCAGCGCTTAAAAGCGCCGCAATATGAATTTCTGGCGCTTCTTTCAAGCGCCGGATCAAGCGCCAGAATGTGTGGTGTCGAAATGCAAATACCAGCGCTTTGAAGAAGCGCTGCAATATGCATATTTTTCCGACGCTTCGAAGCGCCGGTATATAGCGGCACTTCAAAGCGCCGGTGTATAGCGGCACTTCACAGCCTCGGTATATAGCGGCACTTAAAAGCGCCGGTATATAAGCGCCGCGAAAAATGCAGTTTCTTGCCAGCACAATATGAATTCCGGTTTTAATTATGTTTTTACATTTATTTGACTTAAATATCAGCATTCTATATGCAAATGTTCTTCGATATATAAAATGCATCATCCATAATAATTCTTTCAGTCAACATAAACGTCTTATTTACACAAAAAAACAATCATAGTTCATATATCAAATTCATACAAAAACAAAGTAATGGAAATGTAGATAGTATGAAAAATTATTTTAACATCACGAAATCAATCATAAGGTCCTCTATTAGTCAAATGCTATAGTAAAGACTTCATCTTATCCATTTGGGATTGCATATTATTTATTTGATCATTGTGTCTCACCGTGTAATATCCGTATTTTAAAAGTTGGGTAAGTGTATATTTTTTTTTTTATCAATATGACAAAGAATTAAATCCCTGAATGGCTGAATGAAGATTTTTGGAGACCAAGGTTGAAAAGCAAAAAAAAAAAAAAAAAAAAAAAAAAAAAAGAGATCAACTTTGAACAATGAAATCGTGGCAGCATACCTGCTGCCACCGAGATAATTTTGCTTTGGTATCATGTCTTTTTGTTGCCTAGTGGAGAGAATATAATCATGATGTTTTCTTTAGCCATCATGATGTTTTTGTAATTATCATGCCATTATCTCCAAATCATGGAGACTATTGAAGGAGGGAGCTGCTGAAATTTGCAGCCAAGCTCTCCTATATAATGTGTACGAGAGGTTTATGAAGAGAATGCGAAAATTTTTTTGATTAGTTCCAAATATTTCATCTGTGTTCTTAAAACACTTGGGAGTTTAAAGAAAGGTGGAAGGAACAAAATTTTGAGGGTATTTTCAAAAATATTTCGAGAAGCTATCAAAATAGCAGAAGGTAATAAGGTAATGTTATTTTATCATTTATGAAAGTTTCGGAGGTTAAAATAGAAATTTTTCAAACTGTGTGGTTTATGGAGAAAAGAAGAAATAATAAGAAATTTAAATTCCAATATTATGTCAGGTGTTGGTAGTCAGCAATTGGGAGAAAATTCGAGGAAGATCGGGAAAGGCAAAGAGGTGGCCCACGAGTAGCTTTAAATGCTACGTGGTGAGTTGGATTTACTTTAAGTAGTCTAAATGAAAAATCAATTATTTAGTGATATTATTAATTTTAATTATTTAAGTATGCTTGGGTGATTGATGAAAAATTGATTTATGGGTAGGATAGAAAATTTGGACATGTAGAAATATTTCTCGGTGAGTAGTAATATTTTTTTTGGAAATTTATAAGTTTATTTGAGAATAAAAGCAATAAATAAATTATTGATGAGACATACTGATAAGAGCCATAAAATGCATTATAATCGTACTCATTTGTTAGCACTTTAGGGTTGATTTAGGTCTTAATTGCATTTTTATTCATTAACAACTCTAAAGTGGTATTTTTGGAGCATTAATTTATTTCGGTGCATTTTTCAGGTATCTTGAGTTAAAGGAGATGGAAAAGCTATCATCATTTTGAAACACGAAGTTCCATTGAACACTCAAGCAAAAGAATGATCGCGGAAGAGCCAAGATGAAGAGAAACTAAGGAAGGAGTTTTCACTAAGTTGCTGGAGTTGGCATACAAATCAACCATCTTTACAAATTAAGCTGTATCGATGTAGAAAGAACCAGGAAGTGTGCCACATATGGTTAGAAAGATATGGAAGTCTAATTTCTGGAGGATTTTATGGTTCGTTAAAATCATTTCTCTAGAGGAAGTTATGCTGATTTCAGTGGACAGAGGTCAGACTTTCTGAATCAGCATCAGCCCGCGCTGCAGCATGGATTATCCGCGCCGCAACACACAGAACCAGCACCTGACTTAACCAAAACAGAGCAGCCTCGTGCCGCAGCATGGATTATCCATGCCGCAGCACACAGAACCAGCGCGCTGACCAGATAAAACAGAGCCGCAGCGCGCCCAAGTTGTGCTGCAGCGCGCGCACAGCCTTATGCACTCCGAGTTAGACCCTAATTAGGTCTTTAATGACTTGTTCAAACCCTAAAACACCCCTAGACCTTGTGTACTATAAATATACCACTTAGGGTTTGTAATTAGATATTCAAAAACTGGGAGAACTCAAGAAAGCAGCAACTTTCCTTCCATTGTGCAACCATGAGCCCCATGGCTAACTAATCTCCAAGCAAGGAGAAGGGATGAATCCCTAGGTGTAGTTGTTTCTATTTCCCTTATTTGATTCAGTTGTAATGGAGCTTTAACGTTCAAATATTGTTATGATTTACTTTTTTATTCTAATTATAAAGATTTCATCTAATCCGGTGATTGTATCTTTTTCCTTAATATAGATTTAGTCATGCTTTCTTTATGTCAAGATTATTTGGGTATGATTGAGTCCGGTAGATCTAGCCTTTAGGTTTGTCCATTACTGCAATATTGTCATCAAAGATATATTGTCGTTTCTTGATAAACTTAAAGGATAGATCATATGTGCATGAATTGAAAATAAAGAGTATTTCATAACAATCAAATTAGGGTTTATACATGTGCTTTAATTGAATATTTTCCGATTGCCTGTTTGGGATGTGAAACTTGCAATCGAGATAAAAAACAACTGAAACAAGTTAAGATTAGGGCAACAAACCTAGGGAGGATTCCCGGATCCTTGTTGCTCTCCTATTATATTTCACAATCTACTTTACACAATTATCTCACTATCAAATTTCAGATTCTATATTTAATTTGATCATATCGTCTCATATTAAAGTTTACATCTTCCTTTATAGTTAATTTGTCTCCCTGTGGAATCGACACCCCAAAGCCGTACTACAACACCGCGTTACAGTTTTGGGCGTAATCACATACTGATGTTTTAGTACGAATTATGACGAGATGAATTTTAGTGGATCTTGTTAAATTTTTATGGATGATTTAAGATGAATTTTAGTGGATCTTGACAAATTCTGATGGACAAGTTGAGATGAAATTTAGTGGATCTGGACAGATTTTAATGAATTATTTGATGTGATTTGGGAAGAGAAGAATCTTGTGGAATTTTTATAATTTGATAAAAAATCTGGATGATTGGATGTAAGAAATTTTAAAGAAACTTTGTTAGATAAAATTTGTGGATAATTAGGATAGTCAAATTAAGTGGTTGGAATCTTTATATTGTTTTTATATTTTTGTTTATATTACTGTTTCATATCATTGTTCATGCACATATGCATTAAATAATATAACCGAAAGAACTGGGAAGGCAGCCGGTCTAATGAAATAACCGTGACAGCCGGTATATGCTGGGATGAAAAGTGAAAACCGTGACAGCCGGTATATGCTGGGATGAAAAGTGAAAACCATGACAGCCGGTATATGCTGGAATTAACCGGGAAGGCAGTCGGTCTAATGAGAATAAAAGAACCAGAGGGCAGTCGGTCTAAGATAATAATAACCTGTCGACAGGTGGGAAGACGTTCCCATCATAATCATTCATGCATCTGCATATGTTTTAATTATCATTGCATTATTTGAAATGCTGAGATGTGGTATATTAATTGTGAATTAAATTATAGATGGCTGGGTCTCATAAAAAGAGACAGTTATAATGATGAGATGTGTGAGATGCTGAGTTGTGGTATATTAATTGTGAATTAAATTATAGATGGCTGAGTCTCATAAAAAGAGACAGTTATAATGATGAGATGTGTGAGATGCTGAGTTGTGGTATATTAATTTGAATTAAATTATAGATGGTTGGGTCTCATAAAAAGAGACAGCTATAATGATGAGATTTTCGAGATGCTAAGATGTGATACTTTTTGTGAATTTAATTATAGAAGGTTGAGTTTCATATAAAAAGACAGTGATAAGACTTATCTAAATGATGGACTTTTTGATATGAACCTCATTACGAGGTAATTAGGAAATAATTGATAGTCTTAAGGTGAACCAATGATTGAGAAGAAGAGATTGACAGTAGAAAGTTGTCATTAGGTTATGCGAAAAATAAATTTTAATATTAAAGAATTATTGATAGAATTTGGAATACTTTTAGTAAATTTAATTCGCTGAGCTTGTGAAGCTCACTCCTCACTGTTCAATAATTTCAGGTAGCAGTCAAGATAAATAGTCTGGTGGGTTGAGAATCAGTCGAGATCTTTTTCTGTAAGCCAAGTACGTGTTAATATCCTCAGATAATCGAGTTAAAGACTTGTAAAAATTTTGTTGTAAATATTCATGCATTTATGTATTTTATGTTTAAGTGAATATCAGATTTGTTTACCTCTCCTGTTAAAGGATAAAAAAAAAAATCTGGTAGTATTATATTTATTGTTGCATATATGTGTCGCGCTTGGATTTTCAAAATGTGATGACACCGTCCAGGGGTGGCCAACCTGGGATGGGTCGTTACAACCGTTATTTGTTGAATTTGTTGCGCATACTGTTGATTGTTTTCTTCTATTTGTGCTCTCAAACTATTTATCTCTTCAGCATAGGCCCCATGGTATCCCATATCATTCCTTATTTGAGCTGAAAGTCCAAACACAGCAGAGGGTGTAACTCCAAAACCCTGACCTCGGACACGACCGGAACTCTCTTTACCCACAAGTTCGGTGAAGATTTCATTTTGTATTGCAAATTATTGCTAGCATCAGAGGATCCTGAAGCTGCAACAAGTTCAACAACACGAGCTTCAACTGTCACCTACAATTAAGAAACAATAAAGATTAAACTCCGCCGAATATTTAGTAGCTAATAACAGCGCAATATACATAAAACAAAATGTGTTTATCATATTTTATAGAAAAAGGGGCAGAATTTCCCCTATTTTTTCATAAAACCTCCTGCAAAAGAAAAGCAAATATACAATCCAAGCAATGTACCTAATTTAGACAAAATGTGCAAAGCAACAAAGTATCATCTATGCTCATCGGTGGTCACCACCATACAAAATCATCCCACTTTTATCAGCACAACTCCAAAAGTGTAACTAGGATATCATTTTTACCTTCAAAGCATAAAATCTTCACCATACATTCAGCTTCCTTTGTTTAGTACATAAAATCTTCACCATACAAAAATTTTTTTTAGTACTAATCTAGTTCGAAAAAAAAATGAAAAGCATGATCAAGTTCCCAACCTCACCTGCTGCCAATCAAACACATTTACTGATCTAAGATTCAGATCTATATCTAATCATTAATTAAAGAAAGAACTATTGATCATTAAGGCTATGCAGAAAACAGATCATATTTCAAACACAACTCTAATATATATGTCAGGATCACATTGCCCAACAGATTAATCCTAAAGGCATAAGAACCAGACAGATGTATTCCAAAGGCACCAAGCTAGTACTGCATGTGTACAAAACAAAAGAACCATTTACAAAAACAAGAGAGTATGTCAATGAAGTCTATGAAGTCATCCTCATTTAAAAAAATAATAATAACCTCAAACTTTTGGGTCAAAAATATTTTATCACCCTTCCTTGATGAAAGCTATATATTTCTTAACTTAATTGAAGGCTCTCTTCTTTCTTTCATTCCACATCAAGTGAAAATAGGAAGGAATATAAAAAAAATTAGGCTTTTTCCCTATTTTTAAAGATGTTCAACTTACCATAAATTGTCGTGATGCATCATCAATAAAAGTTCCATCCTTGCGTTTATGAGTTTCAGCAAAAAACTCTACGCGCCCGGGCTCATTCCCATGTGTTATCTCCTACCATGTATGGAAAGAGATCAAATTGTGATAGTGACATCTTAAATGAAAGATTGGATTAATAAAGCAAATTAACTCACATATTCATCCCATCGTCTAGCAAAACTCTTTGAACCAGACATGTGAGGACATTGTTGTCTCTCACGTACCGTTGCCCCTATAGTCGAATATTTCTACACCAATAATAAACCAATTGAATAATCAGTCATTAATAGAAAAATAGAAACAATGAGAATCCAAATGAACATTATTGTCTTAAAACAACCTCACTCTAGTCAGAGAACCAGTAGTTCACCAATTGCTTCCACTGGTCTTGATCTACGCCTTTTGGAACATCATTGCTCAAAACTTGTTGTTTCGTTTTATTCCTCACGTAGTCCCTTTTCAGCACATATCGGTAGTCCCTCCATTTTTTCCCTATCATCCTCAACAAAATGTTGTCTATCGCCTCAATCGTAGGTAATGGAACTTCCTCTACCACACAGAAAGGAAATCGATGTCAAATAAGCATTATTGGTGTTAGGGATTATGCATGTACAACACCACGAATAAACAAAAACAAAAAGAGAGATTGGAGGCAATCAGTGGTTATTAAGTTGTTACTTACTCGAATCAATATAAGAAGGTCCTTCTTGTAGCTAGAAGGGACCTCCTTCCAATCAGTGTAATTAAGCGGACAAAGGTTCCCTCTCTTCGCTACCTTGCCCAACCAGCTACTTAACATTTGGCCACCTTTCTTAATAGGTTGATGACGTGCATTGAAGTGGACCACAATTTTTTCCCCACGTTCAAGGGACCACACTTGTGAGGTTCTCAAGACACGTGTCTGCTTCCTCACCCTCCCTTTAGAATCTATACATTGAAAACATAAATTATATAATTAGTATAACAATGTGGTATCAAACTAGTTATAGATAGAATGTATTCTAATACATAAATTACCAATTATCTTGTATTGTTCACTATCATTGTACTCACTTCCCGATGTTATTGGATCAGTCTCAGGATTAGTTTGCGTGTCATGATCATCGTCAAGGTGATAGTCATGCTCATGGTGAATATCTTATTGATGGTGTGAAGACTCAGCAGCATACTGGTTTGACATGTTACCTCTAACCGATGGAGGGATATTTTTTGACCTATACATCTTGCAATCTGTAGAGATAACAACATTAAAATGATTATATCTCACACTATCAAAAATACATTAAAAGTTAACAAGAATTAGAAGAACCACACCTGAAAGATAGGAATGGTCAAGGAGTCGCAGCAAATGCAGCAATCAATAACTTCTGAAAACCTGAGAAGTTATGAACAAATAAATGATTCGAATTGGATTTAAAGAACAAACAATAATCAATGATACAATTAAAACAGAAATTTACGATAGTCTAAAGTAGCATTCCACAAACTGTCCGCAAAAAAGTTCAGGACTCTTGTTAAGTGTGATACAAAGCAACAGTAACCCGATAGATTACAATAAAACCGTACAAAACTCGTTGACACACATGTCCATCACATAAATATACATCCAAATATAATTACACTGAAATGCACATAAGATTAGTTGGTATCTTCGTCAATGTCCATCCTAGCCCAAGTTGAGATACAATCTAATTGATCGTCTACCACTACATTAGAAGGTATGCACTGATTGTAAGTGTCATCATCCTCTTCCTGCCTTTTAAACCCCATTTCATATAGGTCCCTTGGCTTCGTGATCACAACATGATACCATTCCTTCATTGTTTGGTCTTGCACATAAAACGCTTGCTTCGCTTGAGATGAAAGTACGAACGGGTCATCCTTCAATAACTGACCAGTGTGTATTAACCTATTCAAGTTCACAAGAATGCAATCACTTGCATCTTTCTTTAAACCCCTGGGTGAATTAATATCCACCCAATCACAACGGAACAACACAATCTTAAACGTCCCATAGTAATCCAGCTCGATGATATCATTGAGCACACCATAATACATTTTATCATCCGCTTCAACCATCACTCCCGAATTTTGAGATCGTCTACACCTCTCACGTTACTTTGTGTGGAATTTAAAGCTGTTGATGTTGAATCCATTGAATCTCCTAATAACATTATTCGGACCTCGAGCAAAGGTAGTTAGTTCATCTGAATAATTGTTATCCACCATCCATGGCACCTAAACATTTTCCAACAATTAATATGAGACAACAAAATTCAATATTTTATTTATAACACTTATAGAAATCGAAGACTCTTGTTATTATGCCTAACCTGCCTCATAAGCCATGAGAGAAATTTCTCAACCAACCACTTTTGTTCGAGACTTTGTATTGGTCGATTAGAACGGTTGGTTAGCCTTTAAGCAGCCAAATATAAGCTGCAATAATTGATGTTTTCATGTAACTGTTAGCCATCACAGTGCTAACAACAAGTAATAAAAACTTAATTTAAACACATGATATCATTTTAAGTTTCTTTATTGATACTAACCTACGAAGGTCAGAAAGTTTATCATTATGGAGCAACACATAACGATGTGCTTGAGCCAATGACATGTCATCGAGCTCAACACTCACAATCTTTCCCATTATCCGTCCACCAGAGGAAAACATGTATTCATCCGGAAAATTTACAATATCATTGTTCCTTTGGGGACGGTTGAATCTTGTCTCTACACATTTGAAGTATTGGGAGCAATATGTTAGACACTCTTCTCCATTGTACCCTTTAGCAATTGACCCCTCGGGTCGACTTCTATTACGCACGTAAGATTTCAAGCGCACAAAATACCTTGCGAAGCCAAAAATTTAAAGATTAATTAAGTATCCAATATATAACAAAAAAAAAACAAAGTGCACAAAGTAGCTTTGAACATCTAACCTCTCAACAGGATACATCCACCTGTAGTGTACGGCACCCCCAAGTCTAGCTTCGGAGGCTAAGTGAATGATAAGATGAACCATAATGGTAAAGAAACCCGAGGGGAATATTTTCTCCAAATGGCAGAGTGTCAAAGCAACACGCGACTCCAATAAGTCAAGCTCATGGGGATCAAGAACTTTAGAGCATAAAGCTTTGAAAAATGATGATAACTCAGACACAACTGCTAGAACATGTCTAGTCAAAGATGCTCTTAAGGCAATCGGAAGGATTTCTTGCATCAATATGTAACCGTCATGACTCTTTAAGTTTAACAGCTTACGATCCTTTAGGTTGACACATCTCGAGATGTTTGATGCATACCCATCAGGAACTTTAAGATTTGCCAAAACTATCAAGAAATTCTGCTTCTCTTGGTGGACATAGTGTAGCATGCTGGAGGCGTGTGATCTTTTCTATTAGGAAGAACAACTAAATGGAGGTCTTTCCTAATACCAATTTCCTCGAGATCGCGGCGTGCCTTCTTATTATCTTTAGTCTTACCATCTATATTCAATATTGTTCCAATCAAATTATCACATACATTCTTCTCTATATGCATCACATCTAAATTATGACGTAATAGATTGTCTTTCCAATATAGTAACTCAAAAAAATGATTCTTTTTTTCCACACCGTATCTACAACTCCCTCATCCATGAGAATATCCTCATTATCAACATTTTCAAGAAATTCGTCCACACCCTCAAAAAGGTTATCAACTTCATCCACTAGCACTTGCCCCGTAGAGGCACCAACATCCTCTCTTGCCTTCTTCTTAGAAAGCTTCGAGGTTTTACCATAGCTATAGTTTCCACCCTCTAGTTGTCTTAAAACATCGTGCCCAGACGGTGGAACAGGAGCAGATCCCAACTCTATGGTGCTATCAAACTGATCCTTTTGAAAATGAAACTCATGATTTTCTGCTAACCATCGACGATGACCCATATAGCAAGACTTTCCCCCGTGCTTTAACCATACAGAATGCGTAGATTCCCCACAACATGGACAAGCAACCCGCCCCTTGGTGCTCCAATTAAAGCTTTGATTGGTGGACGCATCAAACGCATCAACTCCATCCCATAATTGTTTCAACTCTTCAATTAGAGGCTGCAAAAAGATATCAATATCATTACAGGGGCTTCTCTCACCAGGAATCACCATTGAAAGGATGAAGGATGTTTGCTTCATGCAAAGCCACGATGGCAAGTTGTATGGGACCAAAAGAACGGGCCATGTGCTATAAGTTGAACTCATTGTTCAAAAGAGATTGAACCCGTCACTAGCTAAGCCAAGCCTAACACTCCGAGGATCAGCTGCAAAATCGGGATACAATCTATCCAACTCATTCCAGTCTAATCCATCCGCAGGGTGTCTTAAAATCCCATCCTTTGTCCGATCTTTGTCATGCCATCTCATCAACGAAGCCGTTTTAGATGACATATATATCCTCTTAAATCTCGGTATTAGCGGAAAATAACGCAATACCTTAGCTGGCTTTTTCTTTTTCGATTGACCATCCATCTCATTCAACGGATCCTCATCATCAACTGTGTTTTTGACCCACCGTGCCACACCACATGCATGACAAAATTCATCATTCAAATGCTCACCCCAATGCAATGTGCAGTCATTACGACAAACATGAATCTTCTCATACCCAAGACCCAATCCTTTGATAATCTTCATGGCTTCATAATAATTTGATGGCAATGGTGCACACACTAGAAATGCCGTGTTGATAAACTCAAGCAACATAGTCAGAGATTTGCCAGACCACCCATTCAAACATTTGAGGTGTAGTAAATATAACATGAAACTTAACTTTGTGAAATTTTGACAACCAGGATAAAGTTCAGTATCGTAATCTTTCATCAAGTTGCGATACTGAGTCATCTCACAATAGCAGAACGAACTGGATGTTCGACATCTGAAGGATCACCACAATTATTGAACTCAACCCCACAATGAGCCTGTTGCTCTTCACCATGCTCATTTGAAGATCCCACTTCGATTCCTAAACTTAACGGTTCATTGTTTGAGTTTTCACAAGTAACCTGAAAGGCACCTTGGAGCAAACCCAACACGTCATCTCGTCCCATGAAGCCACCTGGAACACTAGTGGGTTGTGAACTAGTGTGAGGGTGGTCTATACGAGAGACTTTTTCCCCATGAAAAACCCACTCGATGTAACCGGGACTAAATCCATTATACAATAGATGCTCCTGAACAATTTCTGGTTCGAATGAATAACAATTACCATATCTCCTACATTGACAAACAGTACTACCACGAGCACAAGCCTTCTGACACGCAACTCTAATGAAGTTTACAACACCATCCATATAGGCTTTACTCGACCTCGGTTTATCTATCCAACTTTTAATCCATTTTTAGATGACACCAATAGACTTTCCTAAAACAATGTTAATCAAGTCAGTATTGTAATATTTTTGGCAAAAATATGCATATTATTACTAAATATGAAATTATGTAATTATTATTTTTGTTAATAATTATTATATTATAATAATAACCTTATTAAGTATAAGAATAATTAAAAACTAATATAATAAGTAGAAATAAAATAATAATAAACATTATAATTTTTCAAATGAACAAGTATGGAGATCTTTGATTGTATAACAATTTTTGGGTTTGATGTATATTAGTATTTCAATCGCGTGTGTTATGTTTTTCAAATGAATCAATTTTTTTATTTTGTAAAAAAGCGTACCAAGAATTGTTTATATACCCACAAGAGAAGGAGAGAAGTAATGGACATTTATAAAATGAAAGTAAGAAGTGAGAGGATAGCAACAAACTTCTTCCCATAACCAAACAAAATAGATTAAATTTTTTATCATTTAATCATATAAACTAAACAAAAAATATGTCCAATTGATAACCACATATCTCTTTAAAAAATTTAAATTCAAACTCTCTAAACCCCAAATTGTAAATTTTTTTTTTAAAAATGGCTTAATTCACTCTACTAAGATCAGATTAACCCTCTAGATGATGGTTTTTGTTACATTTATATTAATTTAAGTGTAATTTTGCATGTCTGTTATAAGTTTCAATGTAAATTTTACGATTTCCCAAAATCGACCTGAACTGAAAGCATACACCAATTTTCTAGATACCCAACAAATCAAGAAATTATACAATTAATTTCGAGTAATCAAACTAGCTTGGATTATTGAACATCAATCGAAATAGTTGCTCAAGGATAATGTACATAAATGAAAATAGAAATTGAATTGCACAGTTTCTACTAATTGTCAAGAACAAAAACAAAAAATTGTCAAGCAACTCAACACAAGTAATCTTTTTCACAAAGTTGGATTGAATACAACAATTGAAACAAATTGAAAACAAAAAGAACTCTCAATTGAATAAAAAAAAAAAACAGAGAAGAAACCCGAAATTGAAGGACTTACCCACTGGATTCAAGCGAACAAATGAAAATATAAACAGAACTCTCAAAATCAAACAAATTAATCACATCCTATGATTCAAGCGACAACAAAAAAAATGATAATTTCTCACAAGAAAGCTCCAATGGCAATCATAAAACCAAAGAAAATTATAACCGAAATCACTATTAACAAGAGAAAGTTTAAAGATATTAGGGTTGGAGGACTTACCCACTGGAAGTTAAGCGCAAGAAAGGAAAACAAAGGAAAATTATGGGAGAAACGACGTGGTGGAGCTCGCAGGAGGGACGAAAATTTTGGGAGAAACAGCATGGTGGAGCTAAGGGCGGAGAATGGAAAATTATTTGGGAGAACGGCGCGGTGAAGGGAAGGGCGCGGTGAAGGGAAGGGCGCGGTGGAGGGAAGTGCGCGCAGAAGACAAATTTTGGGGGAAAAATCTGGCGCTATAATATATATATTAGAAATTACCGGCGCTTACAAGCACCGGAATATGCCCATTGCTTTATTTCGGCGATTCTAAGCGCCAGTATATGCTGATTACCAAATACTGACGCTTTAAAGTGTCGGTATTTGGTAATTTGTATATTGCGGCGCTTCCTTAAAGTGCCACAAAACAAGCGCAGACGGATATTCTATTGTCGCATTTGTGGAAAGCGCCGGAATTGAAGCGCCGGCATATACCAATTATGTTGCAGCGTATCTTTAGAATCTTGCTTAGGAATATTATTTGGTTTTGATTCTCCAGTTAATTTCACTGTTTGATGCAAATTGCAAATATCCTATTCTAGATATTTTGTTAGGCAAGATTAATTTTGGTTGATTATGCTTTTGGTAAGAGGGGTATTTTAGTTATTTTGCTCATAGGGGTACATAGGTCTTTCAGTTGAAAATATTCTTTTAAGAACATATGAAGTCTTTATCATTGTTATATTGTTATTTGTTAGGAAAAAAAAACAGAGAAAACGAGTAGAAAAGAAAAATAAAAATATTCCTATGGTTATTTTAACATTATGCTGCAGTGCTCTTACATATCTGCCTTTGTAGAACAAATTTACAAAATAGATTGAAGGGAAAAAAATCATACATGTGATACATTAACTATAACCAAACAAAAAAGTATTAAAAATCAATAATAAATATCAAAAAAGGGAAAATCAAACATGTCCATTGGAATAAATTAATCCGTGGAGCCATTTGATACGCAAACACAGCGTCATAACACAACCTTATTTTTGGTAGTATCGAAAACCTTAGGAATCTGAAGAACCGTTTCTTTTGAGAAATTCTAACATCACTGTTGCATTAGAAAGAACAGAAAGTATTAGATTTGAGAAATAATATTTTGTCCAACAAAGTGGTTCAACTCTAAGACTTGGTTAAAACAAAAAACAGTGTTTGTTTGGAGCAATTCCAAAAAACAGTGTTTCTTTGTATTTGCAGCCTGGATTCCAATTACAAAATTGTGTATTTTTTCTCAGAATCTTTTTTAAGTTTCCTTAAAGACAAAACAGTGCAATAATGGTACAAAAAGTTAGAATTTTTCTCATCACTGAGTTCCCAGAAAGTGAGTAAAAGGAAAGAGCTTAGCTTCAAATTCATTTTCCTGAAAATATCCTTAAGCATTCCACTCTTCCAAGACTTCACATTGTCGATGTATTTACATAAATGTCTCTCATGTGGCAAAGGAAAATTACAACCTCTTAGAAATTATTTGTATTTTGGTTATTCTGCCGTAAAGGTGGGCTGGGGGCTTAAACATATATTGTTTTAAATGTTGGATTTTATTTTTGCTTGCTAGATAATTTTATGGAAATTTGTCAAACTATTTATTGCAGTAAAATTATAGCAGACACAATTCTAACAAGCTGAAGCTGAAGGCGAACGTCTCACCACAAAAAAACGAACATTTTAGGAGACAACTGTTTTAATTTTAACACTTCAAGGTGATTTCCGAAGGCTTTTGCCTCTGGGCGCACCCCAACCCATTTCAAAAACCGAGTTATTCCTTGTCTCAACGGCGCTGTTTGGTCGAAAAAGAAAATTTTCTTCTTCTAATTCAGTCTACAGAAGCAGCTATTCCTCTCCCCTCTCTGTGAGATATCCTTTGCAACAAACTCCTGAAATCTACCCACAGCTCACGGACTCACACACAAATTCTCACCTTCATACACATAGCTGGCTCCACACGTACACATCCAGAAGGATAAGAAGAAAAATCACGGAAACAAAAGAGAACTTCATTTGGCTTGGAGAGAGAGAGAGAGAGGAGGAGAGAATATATTTTCCCTCGGTTTCTCTCCTAGGAAACAGCCCATTTCAGTTCAAAATCCCATAAAAGAAAGGAAGAATGGAAGAGAAAAAAGAGCAAGGACGACCCGAAATTCTTGGATTTAGCTAGGCTACACTACCAGATATAGGAGAGGAAGAAATCGAAAAAGCATAGAGGTTTTTTAGGTTCCCAAACAGCGATTTCCGAATTGTTTCCCTCTCAAAGCTCTTCGGCTACAATTACCATTTCTACAAAGAAAAGCTTTCGTTTGTCGATTTTCTTTCTCATTTCGATTGACCCAACACTCTCACCACCGTACATCTCCACAGCAGATCTACGCTGCCTCTGTTATCACCACCGCAACCACTGTCACGCAGCCGCCGTCACAGCGCCTTAACCACCGTTTGTCAGAGCCTGCGCTTCAAGCTTCACCACCATCACCATCTTTGTAGTTGGCCCTCTGCCACCATTACAGTACATCCGTTCAGACCACTGCGAAATTGAGCCCAGCGCTTCCCTTCCAAATCCGGCACCTTCACCATACTCGCGGCAACATCCATAGCCACCCTGAGCAGGTTAGCTCTAAGCCTCAATTTCATGTCGCACTGTGCCTGTAATTGATCTGTTCTGAAAATATCAAATCTGGATTACTTTTCCCGTTTGTTGTTGTTGGCATGGTTTGGGTTTAAAAATTGCTTACATTGAGGCTTTGATATCCAACTATTGGAATAGCAAATAATTTCCTCTGTTTATCCTATGATATTACTGCTTTGTTTTAGAGTTTTATGGCAAGTTCTTTTCTAATTCTGCGGTTTGTTGATGGTTGTGTGGGTTGCTGCAGTTTTTATTTATTTTCTGTTGGTAGCTTTGTTTTCATTTTGTTGTTATTGTTTGTGTGGGGTGAATTTGGTTCTCTCAATTTTGAGAGTGAACTTTAGGTTAATGTTAGGTTCATCTTAGTCTTTCAATTATTTTGAATAAAAAAGATCACAAATTAAAATATATTTAACAGAGTTAACACAAATTAAAAAATCATACATGTGATACATTAACTATAACCAAACAAAAAAGTTTTAAAAATCAATAATAAGTGTCAAAAAAGGGGAAATCAAACATGTCCATTGGAATAAATTAATCCATGGAACCATTTGATACGCAAACACAACGTCATAACGCAACCTTATTTTTGGTAGTATCGGAAACCTTAGGAATCTGAAGAACCGTTTATTTTGAGAAATTCTAAAATCACTGTTGCATTAGAAAGATCAGAACGTATTAGATTTGACAAATAATATTTTGTCCAACAAAGTGGTTCAACTCTAAGACTTAGTTAAAACAAAAAACAGTGTTTGTTTGGAGTAATTCCAAAAAACATTGTTTCTTTGTAATTGCAGTCTGGTTTCCAATTACAAAATTGTGTATTTTTTCTCAGAATCTTTTTTAAGTTTCCTTTAAGAAAAAACAGTATAATGATGGTACAAAAAGTTAGAATTTTTCTCATCACCGAGTTCCTAGAAAGTGAGTAAAAGGAAAGAGCTTAGCTTCAAATTCATCTTCCTGGAAATATCCTTAAGCATTCCACTCTTCCATGACTTCACATTGTCGATGTATTTACATAAATGTCTCTTATGTGGCAAAGGAAAATTATAACCTCTTAGAAATGATTTGTGTTTTGGTTATTCTGCCGTAAAGGTGGGCTGGGGGCATAAACATATATTTTTTAAAATGTTTGATTTTATTTTTGCTTGCTAGATAATTTTATGAAAATTTGTCAAACTAATTATTGCAGTAAAATTATGGCAGACACAATTCTAACAAGCTGAAGCTGAAGGCGAACGTCCCACCACAAAAAAAAAGGAATATTTTTTAGGAGACAACTGTTTTAATTTAACACATAAAGCGATTTCCGAACGCTTTGCCTCTGGGCGCACCCCAACCCCTTTCAAAAACCGAGTTATTCCTTGTCTCAACTTCGCTGTTTGGTAGAAAAAGAAAATTTTCTTCTTCTAATCCAGTCTACAGAAGCAGCTATTCCTCTCCCCTCTCTCTAATAAATCCTTTGCAACAAACTCCTGAAATCTACCCACTGCTCACGGACTCACACAGAAATTCTCACCTTCATACACACAGCTGGCTCCACACGTACACATCCAGAAGGATAAGAAGAAAAATCACGGAAACAAAAGAGAACTTCATTTCGCGTGGAGAGAGAGAGAGAGGAGGAGAGAATATATTTTCCCTCAGTTTCTCCACTAGGAAACAGCCCATTTCAGTTCAAAATCCCATAAAAGAAAGGAAGAATCGAAGAGAAAAAAGAGCGAGAACGACCTGAAATTCTTGGATTTAGAGAGGCTACACTACCAACTATAGGAGAGGAAGAAATCAAAAAAGCATAGAGTTTTTTTAGGTTCCCAAACAGCGATTTCCGAATTGTTTCCCTCTCAAAGCTCCTCTGCTACAATTACCATTTCTACAAAGAAAAGCCTTCGTTTGTCGATTTTCTTTCTCATTTCGATTGACCCAACACTCTCACCACCATACGTCTCCACAGCAGATCCACGCCGCCTCTTTCATCACCACCGCAACCACTGTCGCGCAGCTGCGCTTCAAGCATCACCACCATCACCATCTCTGTAGTTGGCCCTCTGCCACCATTACAGTACATCCGTTCAGACCACTGCGAAATTGAGCCCAGCGCTTCCCTTCCAAATTCGGCACCTCCACCATACTCGCGGCAACATCCGTAGCGACCCTGAACAGGTTAGTACTAAGCCTCAATTTCATGTCGCACTGTGCCTGTAATTGATCTGTTCTGAAAATATCAAATCTGGATTACTTTTCCCGTTTGTTGTTGTTGGCATGGTTTGGGTTTAAAAATTGCTTACATTGATGAGGCCTTGATATCCAACTATTGGAATGGCAAATAATTTCCTCTGTTTATCCTATGATATTACTGCTTTGTTTTAGAGTTTTATGGCAAGTTCTTTTCTAATTCTGCGGTTTGTTGATGGTTGTGTGGGTTGCTGCAGTTTTTATTTATTTTCTGTTGGTAGCTTTGTTTTCATTTTGTTGTTATTGTTTGTGTGGGGTGAATTTGGTTCTCTCAATTTTGAGAGTGAACTTTAGGTTAATGTTAGGTTCATCTTAGTCTTTCAATTATTTTGAATAAAAAAGATCACAAATTAAAATATATTTAACAGAGTTAACACAAATTATGGTTAGTTTTTCTTTTAAAACTATTTTCAGTATTTTTTTAATGTTTATCATGTGAAAAAATTAGAATATTGAAACCTAAACTTCTTTCCTCATCTTCACTCTCTGGTTTGTCATCTCTCAAAGTTTGTCATCTTTTTCAACTCGGACAACTCTGGAACGAACATAGAAAATATAATATAAAAAATAATAATCAAATTTAAATACTAATCCCAATCAAATGAAAAATACCGAGTAACCATTAGGGATCACTGATGCCCAAATATAATTTAGGCTTTGATAGCTTAATTTCTGCGGATTGGTGTTGAGTTTTTGCGAGATTCTGTTTGGTTGCTGAGAAAATGGAGGAAAATCTGGTCTTTTGAATCCTATATATATCTGTCTGATTTGGTGTTTTGGCTTAGTGAAAGTGAAGTTTCAGCTATAGGTGTGCTATGTTGTTGATTTCTAGGCTAATTTGGATGGTGGAACATTTTTCTATTATTAGATCCCAAATCTATTTCATTTTTACTCCTTTTATTTTTTAGCCGGTATATACACACTCAAATCTGTATATATGTTTCTCCCTCTATACAAAAATGAGTACTTGTATTAATAAATATTCGATCTTCACTATTTTGGCTTGAAAAAGTTGTGCATCGCTTGTAGTAACAAACAAATTGATTATCTGCTTTGCAGAAAATTTGCCCATTTTTCGCTGTTAAAAGTTTAGGCATTTTCAAATCGTGGAAGGTTCATGTTTTTTCCTTGTACAGTGTCTGATTTATTGGTGTTAATTAAAGGTTAAAATAGCCAACTCTTTGCTTCATTTAAGGCACAAAACAGAGCTACACTGACTCGTACAGTGAGTAACTGAGCTTTGATTAGCCTACTCTGTTGCAACTTGTATGAGCAATTTAATCAATGGTTTTGTTCTAGTTGGTGAAATAATTAATTGATTAATTTTTATTATCAAGCAGTTTTAAAATGATTTTTTTTTAAAATCAAAATTTTAATTAAATATTATTTTTCATGATGATCAAAATACTCTTAAAATCATAAATATTACTTTTAAAAAAATAAAAGTATTAGGGATAGAATACATTTAACAAAAAAAATTGTTAAAAATGTATTTTAAATTGATTTATATTATATTGTTTCAACTTGCTTAAAGATGAAGCTGCCTCTACTAACTCTCCAAAAACTGTATTATGAAATCATGATATGGAGAGTGAAATTATCGACTTTTCATAATTGCTTCTTGAGAATGTAAAATATACTCGGTACATTTATACTGGTAAATTTTTTATTTTTTTTTATATTTTCGTATTTTTTAAAAGAGAGATCTGAACTTAATTCACAAACAAAAGAACATTCAATGAGTACAGACACCAAACAACCCTAGCAACAAAAAGAACCAAATTAACAACTATCTATACATGGAAACAAACCAAACACACTATATCCATCTACTAACCTTTACATTTAAGTTCCAACTATCCACAAAAAGCCTGTATAAAGTTTAGTAAAGGTATAGAAGTTAAATTTCAGACTTTTAGAGTACTTCTAACAAGCAATAAATGAGAATGGAAATTAAAACAATTTCGTTCACCTTTTCGATGTACCAAAGTCAGTGGGATCCCCTTATCTTGGCCAAATTAAAACAATTACATTACTCACGTAATTTCCTGAAACATGAAAACCAACAATTTCATGGTGGGAGTTTAATAAAAGATATTTAATTAATACTATTTTACTTACCAAATAACATGATTGAAAAAAATCCTTCAAATTCTGCATTACAAATAAATTAATACCATGCTATGCACATGACATAGCTTATCAAAACTTAAATTTTTGATGTTAAAAATTTCAGATTTTAATAATTTAAATTTGATTTAATCAAATATTCCAACATCGTTATAATGGTGTAACTATTTTAGATTTCGTTTTTAACATTATTACCTCACTCAATGACGGATCTAATTATTTCAGAGTCAAATTGTTTAGTCAATACTTAAATATATTTTAAAAAATATGTTAAAATATATTTAGTGTCTATACCCTCTCAACATAAATCCGTCTTTATCCGCATTTATATATAAGTTTTGTTTGATAATTATTTAAATGCAATTTAAATAATCAAAAACTTAAAAATTTTAGAATTAAAATCTGAAATTTAAATAAGTTAAATATACATAAAATAAATACCATTTTTTGTTAAGAACTATTTGGAAAAAAAAAAGGAGACAATCCAATATTCTTCACTAAAGAAAAATCAAGAGACAAATCAAGATTATATTATTTGTTTCACATTTGTAACAATAATTCCATATGAATTATCCATTACACATTTGAAGTAATATTTCCATGTAAACTGAAATATTTTAAAATTAACATTGGTCAATGTATTTAGTTAAAGATCTAAAACTGTATATAATAGTATTAATTAATATGAACTACAGTAAAATACAGTTTGTGCTTTGCCTCATGCATTTTAAGTCTTCGAGATTTCTCTTGTATCACTTTCGTACTCTAAAATAATCATCACGCGATGAACTTAACGGAAGTTTATGGAAATTGACAGAAAAAAATATTAAATTTGATAATAGTAAATTGTATGGGGTATCAAAATGATAAAAAAATCACAAAAATTTAAATTAAAAATCGTTAAATCACATGGTATTTTATTGATATTCATCCATGTGATTCTAAGAACCTGTCAAAGTCCTAAAATTAATTAGTAGATTTCTTCCATCAATTACACTAAACCCTTCTCTATGGACGGGTAATTTGATAATTTGTGAAAGCCGCTAATTCCATTTTAGTCGTTTCGTTTTGATGGATGCAGTTTGCTACTACTAAATTTCATTTTTCATCTGCAACTATGGTTGTGTTCTTTTTGAGTTTTTGAATGTTAAATCATTTTAGTTGGATACTTAATGTTTAGAATTAACCCAATTAAATCATTATATCAAATGCCCGATTAAATTTTAGGTGAGATAATGTTGGATTTGAACTTGATAATTATCATAATAAATTGAGATTCAACTGTTTTAAGTTTCATAGAATGAATCCCAGGCATGTTTGGGTAACAGTTTTTTATTTTCAGTTTTCGAAAATAAAAACCGAAAACAGTTTTCTAGTGTTTTCTGAAGAAAACATATTTGAATAACTATAACTCGAAAACTGTTTCCAAAACAGAAAACAATGAAATGTTATTTGGATAATCTTATTTTGAAAACTGTCTTCATACACCTTGTAATTATTTTTATTTTTGAGTTTAAATTTAAAATTTATATTAATTTTATTTCTTATATTTATTAAATACTTAAAAAAATAAATATTATTTTATTTTTAATATTTTTTATATATCATTGAGAAATAATGAAACAGAGAAGTGAACACTGATTTTAAAATTATTTTTCGAAAATTATATAAAAAAACACAAATTTTGGGTTTTCAAAAACAAGTTTTTGAAAACTAATTTTAGTTTTTAAAAAATAAAAACAGTTGTCATAAATCCCTTCCAAACATGCCCTAAAGTTTTTAATGTTCTTTTCTCAAAATATTATTTTAAATCCACAAGTAATTATTTTAATTACTTCATAATTGTTATAAATCCACAAGTAATTTTTTTGAGTTAATTAATTAAATTAAAATAAGTAATAGTTATGACAATATATTTTAAAAAATTATTAAAATTTGTACAGATAATAATTTGACTCAACCGGACCAAATAAATGAACAACATTTTTTCAAGTAGATAGACATATGAAAATTATCTTTTTGACTATTACTTGGAGAATTGTTCTAGAACACTAAGTAACAATTTTTTCCAAGTGGATGAACAAATAAAATTTCTCTCTTTGACCTATATTTAAATCCACCAGGAGAAATGTTTTTGAATATTAAACAACCCTTTTTGTATGAATGAAACGGTAAAAATTATCTTTTTGACTTTTACCTAAATTCAATAAGTGAGATATCCTCAAATACCTTCCCAAATATAACTATCAAGTTATATTTGCACCTATTGATCGATTGAGTAATTTAACACATAATTAACCATTTATTATATACAAATAATAAAATAGAACATGTTTTTTAACTAACTTGAACATAAATAAATATTAGTTGAAATCATTTTTGTACAAACAAATAAGTAGATTAATCATTTATTATATACAAATAAAATTAACATTCTCCATAATTCAATGATAAAAGTTAAATGGACTAAAAATTTGTACTTATAACTTTTTTGAGCTTAAAAGATAAATATTTACTAAGTTCGATAAGACATCTACAAATTAACCAAATAAAAAAATAATACGTTTTACATTAGAAACGTAAAAACTTGAACTAAATGCTCTTTTGGGTTCATAAATCCCCTTTGAACAGTTGATTTTTGATAGATACTTGACCCATTTAGACATATTTTCTTGAAATCAAAATCTCTTGTTTCTTCAATTTTAACCCTTTTTTTTAATTGGATTGGGTCAAAAACCCGACCCAACCCGACCAATTTGATCAACTCCCTAGCCATTTAAACCCCTCTTTTTCTGCCAAAAAACCTCTACTCATTTTACAGCCACCAAGAGAAGATTTCTCTCAGCCGTCTCTCATCTGCCCCTTTCAGTGGCGAAGCAAGGGATTTGCAGAGAAAAATAGAATCTGGAGATTAGGGTTTTTAGAGAAAGTCTCCACTTTAGAAACTTTGATTTTCTGTAATTTGTGCTTGGTTACCTCTATTGCTTATTTAGTGCCGTTATGTGATTGGGGATCTTGAATCCAAGTTGCCCCTTGGATTCTTTTCTTTTACAACCTGATTTTTTTATTATTTTTTCCTTCTTTCTCCGTTTCTTTCTTTCTTATTTCATGTATTTCTTATCTTCTTCCTACCTCTTGGGGTTTCTATATGTATTTCTTATTCTTTCTTATCGTTAGTGCATTTTTATATTTTTCTTTCTTCTTTCTTCTTTCTTCCACCCATTCTTAGTTTGAAGAATGTAAAGGGCGGTTGGGCTCGGCAACTGGAACTTTTTAAAGAAAAGTTGAGCCCGACTATACAGTGGTTGATTGCTTTCTTTGTATTCAGAAAAGATGTCTTCCCTAAGGAACGCTCTCCCTAGACGGGCTCACAAGGAGCGAGCTCAACTGTGAGTTATCGCACTTCCCTTTACCATATAAATGCATTCCACCTCATTTGCTTAGCATGTTATGCTTAATTGATGGATAGATATACATATAAGTTTTTGTATAATGGTTTTATTTCATTTGTTTACTCTGCTCTTCAATTGACACATAAATATATATTTATCTGACTCCTGTCAGGCAATCTAGGAAAAAATTTGGGCTTCTTGAGAAGCATAAAGGCTATGTTGTCCGTGCGAGAGCCTACCAGAAGAAGGAGTAGACTTTACGGGTAAATAAAATAGGGTCTTTTCTCTTTGGATTGGAGTTTGCTATTGTAGTGTAGACTGTTAATGCTATTTTTTTTTGTTTTTCTTTCCCCTTCTGCTGCTGGTAATCAAACTGTGAGGTACTCATTGTTCTGTCGATGATATTATCTTTGGCGTTTGTCTTTGGGTGTTTGGTTTACAGAGACTCAAGGAGAAAGCAGCGTTCAGGAACCCAGATGAATTTTACTTCAAGATGATCAAAACAAAAACTGTTCATGGAGTTCATATGCTAGAGTAATCATATAAATTATTGAATCTCATTTTTATTGCTTTTTCACTATTTTTTTTTCTGGTGACTTGCAATCCAAATTCGCTCATAATTTTCTTATTTGGATATTTTGTTTTTACAGGAATCAAGCGAACAAATACACTCCAGAAGAACTCATGCTGATGAAGACCCAAGATGTAGGGTATGTGCTTCAGAAATTACAAAGTGAGAAAAAGGTAACTCAGTGCTTATACAAGGCTTTACAAATATTTCCTTGTAGGGCATTGGTTAATAGGATTCTTATTCATTGCTGCAGAAAATTGAAAAGCTTACTGCTGAGCTGCATTCTCTTGATAAGCATCCATCAAATCGGCATGTTTACTATGCTGAGGACAGGTTTGAATTGCTAAACTTCGGTCATCTTACTTAGCACAAGCATATGTTTTCATGACGCAATTCATACTTCTTGTTTACATTTATTTGGTCAAGCATAGTTTTTATATCCAATGGTTATACGTCCACGCAAATGCTCGGGCAGCCTCATCAGTTATAGTCGTGTAAAATAGCATTAGGAAAACACTTATCATTCATTAGGGAAGAAATCTATTTAAATAATCAAAATCCAGTCACACAAATATTGCGTAGCTGATTAACGCACATGCTTTTCACCTTATTCACGAATCTCTCTAATTAAGGAATCATTAGATGATGAAGTTTGAGTACTTCATAGATTACATTTAATGATAGGAAAATTGCTCTAATCACGTAAAGTTCAATTACTTCTTGTGATCCCCCCTATTTAATCAGTTAAAAGCTAAAGAAACTATATAGGGCATCAAGGGGGTGCCATTCCATGTACAACAAGCATGTCAATTGCTTGACAAAATATTTATAAAACCTTTAACTTCATGTTCATTCACAAAGTTATGCCTGAAAAACCAAAATTTAACGTATTGAGCCACCTATCCTGTAGAATCATAAGAAAAATTTTCAACCCGTTAAAAGCTCTCTCATTCCTTACCCTCCTCACAAGCCAAATATAGTGAGAGGGACTATAGCCATAAGGTTTTCCTATCTTTACAAGCGTGTATACCCCTCTAAGCCCAAGCTTCATCCTCAGTTGATCCTGCAACAAGTTAAGATATACCTATTATTGAGTAAGCTAAATCCCACAAATGCTTTGTCCAAGGGAACCATGGCAAAAGATGTTGCATCGATTCAGTTGAATATTGACAAAGGTAGCATTGCAAAATATGTCACATTCGTGGGAGCATGATTCTTCCAAATAATTTTCCTCGGGAAATTAGGCTTACCTTGTATAGAGTATCCTTTATGAGTACTTGATTATCGGATTTCACATCAAGCCTTCCTCCCGCATGAAGCTCCAAATAGTTTTAACCTCCTTTTGCAAATCCAAGCCCATGTTATACTTCAAATAAAAAAACTTTGAAAGTTCTCTAACTCCTAATCTTGTGCGTTCCTCACAAGAGTGATATTCCAAGTCAAGTTTCCATTAACTGGAGAAGTACCCTAACTCACAAGGGCATCCTATTCCTTGCCATAGAAAAACACCCGACTTGAACTTTCAAGGAGGAGTCTCTCCATTTACATGTCATGCCAAAAGGAGGTTGAGCCCCCCATATCCCACGCCAAACTTCACATTTAGAGAAGAAATCACTCCAATCCTTCCTTATCCACTTCCAAACACTCATCCCATATAGATCTCTCCCAACTTAAGGTGCCCACCCGTTTTGATCCGTATCGAATTTCGCAACATTAATCTCCCTCGATAAGTGCTCCTTTTTGATCATAAATCTCCAAAGCCTTTTTTTTATAAGATCTCCAAAGCCAATTGGTAAAAAGGATGAGGGACTTCGTTCCTAAATCTCCCTTCTCAATGGGTTGTTTAACCATGCCCACTTCACCAAATTTTGTCAATACTCCTCTCTGATATATTATTAACCTATAAAAGCTGTTTTTGGAGGTCCTCCAAACCTCCTTGCTACTGAGCATGGAATGGGAAAGAGATATATAAAGTATGTAGGAAAACTAGAGAAGGTGATTGCAATATGAGTTAGTCTCCCACCCTTAGAAAGATAATCCCCCTATCCCATAATTTGTCTTGTTTTATTCTTTCAATCAAATGAATAATTGTTTGTGTTAGTACTAAATTAATAAATATTACTTTTTTAAATATACCTTTATAGAGTCCACAAGTTTCTAAAAATTATTATTTCATAATTTTAAATTGACAAAATATAAGAAAATAAGAGTCAAAACTGCTTTAAAAAGAAAATTTACAAAAATCATGGGATGGAGGAAATAATTTGTTTTTTCCACTCGGTGAGTTTTCTGAAATCTTTTACACAGTTGGCTCCCAAACATTCTTTCAAAGGAAGGAATCTTATTTTACATCCCTACGCTTTGGCAAGAATTCCCCATTAACCGCCTCACCTAGGGCAATTAACTCACTTTTATTCAAATTCTCTTTTTTTCTTTCCAAAACCGCTTCAAAGCAAAGTTACAGTAGAGGTTTTTTTTTATTAATTAAAATTGCAGTGGAACTTGATGAATATCTGCTAACAAAATATGAGTGGCATCGGCAATGGGAAGGTGTGAAACCATAATCTCCCTTCCATTCCTCTCTATCTTGAATCAGTCAAGAAGTCCTTCCATAGATTTAGTGAACATTTTACCTAGTACTTCCATGATCCTTCTCTAAAATAAATAACAGCAGTGATAGAGGATCTATTTGGTAGAAACCTCTAGAAACTTGAAAAAATTTGGGTGGGCTACCATTTATACTGATGGAGAGAAATAAATGGTAGAAATGCACCTCTTAATTCAATTACAGCAAAGAGTGTCCAAGCTTATTTTCTCCAAAATATAAAGAAGGAAATCCCAACAAACATGGTTAAAAAGCCTTTTCCATATCAAGCTCACAAACGATGCCTTTACCCCTTTCTTTTAATAGAGCATCTATCTTTTGATTAGCAATCAATGCGGCATTAAGAATTTTTCTCCCTCCCACAAAAGCATTTTGGTTTTGGTCGCACTACTTTGCCCACTGCTTTCTTTAATCTCAAGGCTAATAGCTTCAATATGAGCTTGTACACACTCCCAACAAGGCTAGCAGTTTGAAAATCCTTGGCCTGCTACTTCTTTTGTAACCAAGTAATGAAAGTAGAACTTAAAACTCTCAACATACTTACTGGTTATATAGAGATCTGCAAAGACCCTCAAAATATCCCCCTTGACCACATCCCAATCTGCTTGAGAAAAAAGGCCATTGCAAACCCATTTGGCTTTGGAGCTTTATCCCCATTACAAGCTTTCGAGAATTTTCAAGTTGAATGCATGCCCTAAAGTAAAGGTCTATTATCATTGGTCTTGAAATAAAGGTCCTTATAAAAGTTACAAATGAATTCCTTTGTCACCTTGAACACCTTCCCCACCCCCCACACACAAAAAAAGGAAAAAAGAAAGAAAAGATCCATCTCAATGTTTCTTACAAAGTTGAACATTCTATGAGCATTGGCCATTCTACGAAAAAAGTTGGTATTCCTTATCCCCATCCTTAAACCAAAGAGCCCTTGATTTTTGCCTCCCAATTTTTGCCTCCCAAGAAATCTCCTCCATGGAGAGATCACAATAGAAATTTCCTTAAGTATCACCCTCATTTCCCTTTCTCCATTAGGGATCCCTTCTCTCCCTTCTTTTCATCAATGCTACTAATTTCTCCCAACAAGGATACCATTTTAATTCTAGCATTCCCAAAAATCTCCTCCTTGCTCCTTTTCAATTAATTCTTGAGCACCTTCAACCCACATGTTCTCAAAGCGGAAAGATGTAGGACCTCAAGAAGGAAAGGTGACGATCCGAGGTCGGCCTTGGAAGAAATAGGAAATGCTTCTCACAACTTATGGACACCAGAAAACGGTCAATTCTAGAGTATGAAGACTGCTCTCTATAATTGGATCATTTATAGATCTCTCGTCTCTCTGTCTCTCTCGAGTGGAAGATCAAGATATCACCTTTAGCTCCTTTTAATAATTTCTGACTCTTCTGCCTTCACCGCTTCCCTTTCCTTGGTCTCACCGAGACTACAATTTCTATTATAATTCAATACAAAGTCAAGTCTTTGTTTGCTTTCCTTACTTTTCCCACAAGAGGAACTCTTTTTCACAGTTCTTTGGCTTTCTTCTCTTCCCTTTTTTTCAATTTCTTCAAACAAATTAAATAGTTTATCTCCAAGCCCATCAATTGCCATCCCTATTGCCTTACCATTTTAATTTTATGTAGCACACAACTAGATACTTGTTCCTGGAAGTTTTCACGCATCAGTCTTTGAAATCATGATCACATTTCTCTGCTTTGGGCAACTGTTATCCTGGTCACAAGATGCACGTTTATGTTCATGAACATGGTTATTTTTTTGAGTAGTTGCATTCATACTTTGCAACTATTCAGAATGTATATGCTCTGTGGTGTTTCATGTTTTCCTTGACAATCATGTCTGGTATGATCAGGCTTTTTCTCAAAGCTGTAGTGGATGCGAACTTGAGTGGTCAGCTGGAGCGTTCCAGCTGTCTTCCCATTATTGTAGGACTTCCAATTCTCAATTATGTTTCACATATGTAATACTTATAAACCTGAAAGAAGTCTCTCTCAGTGTACTTTAGTTGTCTAGCAAACGTTTTTCCTTTTTTTTTTTCTTAAAAAAACCTTCCTTTTTCAATTGAATGCCATCAGCTGTATATTCAAAATTTATTCTTTGTTTGGAAGTAATGTTGTGCATCCCTTTCCTAGGTTTTGCAGGGAGGAGGCCAAAGAAATTCAGTTACAATCTTCAGAAGGCGGACATTTATCTGCTTCTGAGGATGTCCCTTATCATATTAAAAAGTAATAAACAATATATCATTGTTTTCATGGACTCATTTTGACTGTGGTCATTGAAGCTTGGACCCTAACAAGGGATGTGAGCACTGGGAAAATCTATTTCGGCATTTAAATGTTTGAATTTTTTTAAATGAATGAGAATACAGTTTGTTTGGCTGATTTTAAAGAATTATAGTGGAGATCATATTGTTGAACACCACATGAAACCATTAATGAATAGAACTTTACTAGGAGGCATGGTGCAAATGAGGGGCTTTGATAGGCTACTAAGAGCAAGATAATCCGTGTTATACATGGCTGATGCTTGTTTGCACAAAGGTGTATGGGGCTTCATGTGCTGATAGCATGAAATGTACTCAACAACAGGCACACTATGTTTGTATTGAATTTAATAATTTGTTAAAAGAGGAGGGAACCTTACAGAAAAAAAGTTGAAAGAGAGAACCAAGACAAGTTAATATATCTTCTCTGTATGTAGTTTGTTATATACTTCTTAGTACTATCAATTAATGTCATGTCCATTATCTTCCATGTGCATGAAGATTGCTGGTTCTTACAGAGAGTTAGAGGCAAGGAGGAATAGAGTAAATGAGTTGGAGAAATTACATATGGATATGTCATTGCAGAAGGAATTACAGGTATTTACATTTTAAAGTTGGCTCCTACCTGATTTTTAGGTTATATGTGGAGAATCTCAAGAAATGAAACATTTTTTGTGGACAGAAAAAGGGTCGGAAGCGCAAACTTCATGAAGATGAGATTGTCTGTCCAACCTCTAAGCCAGTGTACAAGTGGCGGTCAGAACGAAAGAGGTGGAAAGGTGTATGTTGATGGAATTTCATGAATGAGGTTAAGGTCTGTGTTAGTTCTGACAAACTGTATGAGCTCTTGATCATTAGAGGACCTGAGCATTTTTGTTGAATATTGTAGCTGTGAAATGGACCGCTGATGATACCCAAATGCAACCATTGATTTATTCAGGTAGATTTCGGCACCATTGGCGTAGTATTTTCACTAGTGAGATTTATCTTTCATATGCTTGGCTTTAGTAACAGATTATGAACAATTCTTGGTTAGATATTTGTTTAACTATTGTCTTAATTTAATACATAAAGTAAACCATGTTTCCCTTGCATTGCGTTTATGATTGCTCCGAAGGGATCAGATTGACGATTTTTTTTTGTTTTGTTTTGTTTCAAGTTAACAACTTCAAGAGACATGAGATAGAAATGTGAGTTGGGTTTGTTTCTTGGCAATTTCAAATTGTTTATGAATACTGCAATGTTGTTTTGTCAATTCTTTTGATTGAGGTCTGAGTCTCTTATAGGTTGTAGTATTCCTCATGTGCCGTTTGATTCACAATATGAAATTTTATGCTTTTGATGGGAATGTGATTTGAGAGGAATGTGATCGTCTTCAATATCAGATTTAGGTGTTTGGTTTGTACAAGTAAAAATCAAAAAAATATATTATAAAAATATGAATTTAAATCTAATTCATAAATGATCAAATTACTCTCCATTATCATCGAATATTCAAGTATGCCATAAACCAGCAAAGATTCAAAATTAATCATATTTGTGGTGTTTTTTTCAAGTTTCAATGAAAACTAAAGGTGAGAAAAACTAAGGGCATGTTTCGGTGTTGGTTTTCAGTTTTTGAAAACACAGAGAATAATACTCTGTAGTCTGCACTAGGTTCATGCCTCGTTTTATAATCAACTAATGTCATTACCATAGAACTCTAGACATCCATGTTTCTGTTAATTATAATTAATCTCAAAAGCTTAAGCTAATAGAAAATGGACAAACAATATATCTCAAACTTATATATTTTAACACATTCTGTACATAGTTTCAAAGATGATATAAACCTAACCCGAAATAAAAACAGAAACCAAACCAAAGTGAGAGTTGTCAACTTCTGTCTCTAATACCATATTAACTGTTACTAATCTCAAAATTTTAAATTGACAATAAATCAATATCATACATTTTAAACAGTTTTATCGTTTTTCTTTATTGTCTCTTTCTATTGTCAAGTAATTCTAAGCAATTGATTTGGTCACTGATAGTAATATATATTATTATAATATTAATTTAAAGTATAATGCTCCTTTGAATTACTTGAAAGCAATTGATTTGGTCACTGATAGTAACATAAATTATTATAATATTATAGTAACAAAAATTTAGAAGTTGGGGCTCTTGCTTTGGGAATAAAAAATGTGCTTTTACGTGTTATTATTGTTGTTTCTTACTTTTTGAATTTATAATCTATGATTCTGTTGCATTTTTCTAAATTTTTTAGATTTATTGTAAATTTTCAGTTGTGTCCTGCTTGCTTGGTTGTTTGTTGGTATTTAGAGTTCTTCTTTTAACTGTGTTGATGAGTTCCGTTTTAACTGTGTTGATACTAACTAATTCTATTTGATTTTGATATTCTATCAATGGCTTGGTCTTTGTTGATGTATGGTTGCAGGCTGAACAGATTACATAACCGAACCAACTGATTAAATTCAGCTTGATTGGTTATCAATTAATAGTTAATTTTGGTTGGTTTTGGTTATAGAAAATGTCTAACTGAATTTTTTTTTATTTCAAAAATGTCACCTAATTAACTGAACCGGCCGATTGCACACCTGTACTCCATGTCATGGAGCTATTGATTAAAAATGAAATATGATGCATCTTTCCTGCAACTTGCCATTTTTTTGTGATGAGCAGGTTAATGTTTTTACTTTTTGGTGACAAGCAGGTTGACAAATGTAGATGAAGAAGGGAATCTTTTTGGGGTCAATGGAAGCTCTGGAGGTTATGCAGAAACAATATTCCGATATGCTGCTAAAATACTCCTTGGTAAAGAAATCACTGGTTCTCTGGATTTCAGAACTATAAGAAATTCTGATTTTCGAGAAGTGACTCTGGAAGTAAGTTATCCTTCTGCTACTACTTATTCTATATAATCTTTACCAAATTATGTCTCCTGGGCCTATTTCTCGCCAAGTCGTACTGATTTCAGACATTACACGTCATAGCTTGTCCATTGCTTCTTGTTCGAGAGATTGCATCCACAAAGGAGGCCAATTTTGATAGAGTGAACAGATGATTTGTTATTCAATCTTTACTCATGCATATGTTCTGAAAGAGAATCTGGCTAGATAGAAGAAGAAGAATGATTTGCATGCTCATGTAATAGATCATTATGTTTTTCGCTTTTTCTTTACCCTAGATAGAACAGATGATTTGTTATTCAGTCTTTACTCATGCATAAAGTCCCCTTTATTTATGTACATCCTTTCGTTTTTACTTTTCTGTCACATTTTTTTTTATAATCTACAGGTTTAGTGGATTGTTCGATAAATAACTCTTAGTGAAGGATGGGTGATATGTATCTTTTCACTTGTTCCTATTAATTTTCATTTTTCTTTGTAAATATGATTAGGAGGAAGAAGCAAGGGGTGGTTCATGGTTTGTACTTTGTACTGGAATTGTTATCTCCATGGATTATATTTTTAGAACACTAAGGCTACCTAAATGATTGTTTTAATCCATGAAAATCAGCATTTAGAAAATATTAATGTTCACCATAGCCTAAGATGATTGCTTAATTTGTGATAACCTGACTCTTGAGGTTAGAATGAGCATTTGATAAGTCAAATTAGTTGAGCAGTAATCTGTAAAATATCACATCAGATAGTAAAGCATACATCTTTTTTCACTAATCAATGAAAACACGTCACGTAAACGTGAAATGATAGGATTAAAATTAGATTTATCACACATTAATATTATATAAACAATCAATTATCCAATCAAATACAAGATAAAATGTTAATATGAGATTAATTAATCCAATTCCATGTCTGTCTTCCAACTACAGGGACCCTAAGAGTTAAAAGCTAGTAAAACATAAAACTAAAACAAAAGAAATAGCTTCTATATACAGATAAATTTAACCTTCAGTGTTAATTTTTTACCTTTTTAATTCTAATATACTAAAACACCAAAATTAATTTCTTTATATATATATATATATCAAACGTTTTTACGTAGGATTTTATTTTCAAAAAATATTGAGGTTTTTTTATGGTAAAAAATGCCCTGTGATGTCATTGTTAGCCAAAAATATCTAAAGGTATATTTCTGATAATAAAAAGTACTTTGTATTATATTTCTGATAGTCAAAAATACTTTGTGATATGTTTTTTTTAGTCAACTACGAAGTATTTTTTACTAACAGAAACATATATTTTTTGTCATAAAAAAATTTTAAAGTATCTTTTTAAAAATGAAATCAATCTCAAAAGTATTTTTTTTTCAAAAAAATTTTAAGACATTTTTTAAAATATAACCAAACAAAAGATATTTTTTTGTAATTAAATTTTAAAATTTTATAAAAGAACATCTGGGAATCTAACTGCCAGATAGATACAAGTAGTAACAACAAAGAAAAGTACGAATGGAAGTGGAAATAGCCATTGCAGAGTTAGGATCTTTAACAAGTAGTACAAGATTCTTTGTCGTTATTTGTTTTTTCTTTTTTGGTGCCAACATGTCTCATGTCCTAGTACTATGCCTTTCAAACTGCTTAATTATAATGTAATTTATGAGTGGACAAGTAGCTCTCTGCCAAATACAGAATATAATTTTTCTTATTAGGGTAATGCTATCCAAAAGTTTTGGTTTTCATCCTTTCCTTCCTTATCAAATATCATATATTTTTTTTAACCATAAAATGTTACATCAATATTTAAAAAATTAATTGTTAGGATATAATAATTTGATAAATAAATAAAATTGTTAATTTAATTTTTTCATTCTCAAAGCTTGTTGGTGATATCGGAACAATCGAATATAAAAAAATTGCATCACAAATATTGTTGAAAAGTTTTCTCCAAAAGCTACTAAATGAGACTCATAAGCACCACATTCCGTCTAGTCGATCGTCCTCATGCGCGTGGAGAACGAGTTTAGTGATGCCTGACTTTGTTATTTTTATTTTTAAATTTTGAAAAAAAATTATTTTTTAAAAATAGTGACAAAAAGATATTTTGGTACAAACAATATTTGTGAATAAATTTTAACTGTTGATTATTTAAATTGGTAACGTGTCTTTGTATAAATAAAAACAAAGGGATTTTTTTTTTAAAAATGAGATGGGGTAAATAGTTTTTACAACTATTTAATAAAATAGCAGTAAAAAGGGTTTTACAAAAAAAATTGAAAAAAAATGTCTATTAAAATTTGTATAAAAACTTATTTTACAACTCTTTTATTAAATATGAAACAATTTTTAGCTCCAAATATTCCCTACAATTAATGATGAGTTATTAGTTCATTACATTAATTAATGTTAAAATGATAAGGAAAAAATATCAGAGAGATTTGTAACTCATTTTGATATTTTTATGGTTCACAGTATTTGACTAAATAATAACCTTTAGTTTTCCAAACAGTATATATCATTTCTTTAATAAAAGAAAACGAAATGTCATTTGAAAAAAGTGTAAATGATGGAAACCGAACTCTTATTCAAATATCTATTTAAACCATTTAAATCTGGCATTCTGAAAACTTGAGTGATAATTGAGAATTTGAATGATAATTATCATTCAAGTTTTCAAACAGTTACTGTTTAAGATTTCAAGTGTTTTTTTTAAGTGTTTAAGATTAATGAATATATATCATTATTCTTTTCATTATTTAATTAAAAAAAGATTTTTCACTCATTTCATTCCATCAAAGTGGTTTTTGTCATGTGTATGTAAGTGACACAAAGATGCATGTTTGTGGAAGTTAGGAAAGAAGGGTAGGTCCAAGTTTTGAAGTAGCCTCATTTGTTGGAACGTTTGCTAGCTAGTGACATAAAGCTAACTCTCCCTTGGTTGAAAAAAAAAGTCTCCCAACGCAACGCTTTGGCTTGCTATAACATCTACCATATTCTTCAATTGCCACTATTTGATACATGTGATTCGTTTTTACTTTTCGTCACATTTTTTTTATAATCTACAGGTTTAGTGGATTGTTCGATGAACAACTCTTAGTGAAGGAATGATAGTTATTTCTTTGTGTAATGGGTGATATGTATCTTTTCACTTGTTCCTATTAATTTTCATTTTTCTTTATAAATATGATTAGGAGGAAGAAGCAAGGGGTGGTTCATGGTTTGCACTTCGTACTGGAATTGTTATCTCCATGGATTATATTATTAGAACACTAAGGCTACCTGAATGATTGTTTTGATCCATGAAAATCAGCATTGAGAAAATATTAATGTTCACCATCGCCTAAGATGATTGCTTAATTTGTGATAACACCACAGATTAGTTGAGCTTGTGATCCATAAGATATTACAAAAATTCAGGCCGTATATCACAACAGATAGTAAAACATACATCTAGACCGTATATCACCACAGATAGTAAAACATACATCTTTTTTCAATGGTCAATAAAAATACATCATATAAACGTGAAATATAGGATTGAAATTAGTTTTGTCACACATTAATATTACATAAACAATCAATTATACAATCAACTATGAGATAAACTGTTTATATGAGGTTAATTAATTCAATTTCATGTCTATTTTCCAACTAATCGAACCTTAAAAGTTAAAAGCTAGAAAAACATAAAACTAAAACAAAAGAAATAGCTGCTATATACAGATAAATTTAACCTTTAGTGTTAAAATCTTCTAAATTCTAATATATTAAAACACCAAAATTAATTTCTTTATATATATATCAAGCATTTCTACATAGGGATTATTATATATGAGTATCTATAATTACAAATTAAAATTTGGTTTAATTATAAAAAAAATATATTGTAATTGACTGCATTTTCAAAAAATACTGCGAGATTTTTTTTGACAGAAAATACTTTGTGATTTACTTCATTTTCAAAAAATACCTTGAGATTTTTTGTGGTAAAAAATATCTTGTGCTATCTTTCTGTTAATAAAAAGTACCTTATACTATGTTTTTGATAGCCAAAAATATTTTGTGATATATTTCTGTTAGTCAATTACGATGTATTTTTTACTAACAAATATACCACGTGGTATTTTTTGTCAAAAAAAATTTCAAAGATTTTTTGAAAATGAAATCAATTACAATGTAATTTTTATCAAAAAAAAATTTGAAGATATTCTTTAAAAACACAATCAATCAAAAAATGTTTTTTTAATTAAGTTTAAAATTTTATAAAAGAACAGCTGGGAATCTAACTGTGAAAAGTACGAATGGAAGTGGAAATAGCCATTGCAGAGTTAGGATCTTTAACAAGTAGTACAAGATTCTTTGTCGTTTGATGTTTTTTCTCTTTTGGTGTCAACATGTCTCATATCCTAGTACTATGCCTTTCAAACTGCTTAATTACAATGTAATTTATGAGTGGACAAGTAGCTTTCCAAATACATAATATAATTTTTTTTATTAGGGTAATGCTATCCAAAAGTTTCGTTTTTCATCCTTTCGTTCTTTATCAAATATCAATTTTTTAATCATAAAAAGTTACATTAATATTTAAAAAATTAATTGTTAAAATATAATAATTTGATAAATAAATAAAATTGTTAATTTAAATTTTTCATTCTCATTTGTTGGTGATATCAAAACAATTGAATGTCAAAGAACTGCACCTGTTGAAAAGTTCTCTCCAAGAACTACTAAATGAGACCTATAAACGCCATATTTCATCTAGTCGATCGCCCTCATGTGCATGGAGGACGAGTTCAGTGATACCGGATCTTGTTATTTTTATTTTAAATTTTGAAAAAAAAATTATTTTTTAAAAATATTCTCACTTTGTTGAAATGACAAAAAGATATCTTGGTGCAAACAATATTTGTAAATAAATTTTAACTGTTAATTATTTAAATTGATGGCGTGTTCTTTGTATAAATAAAAACAAAGGGAATTTTTTTAAATGAGATTGGGTAATTAGTTTTTAAAGCTATTTAATAAAATTGCTGTAAAAAGAGTTTTACAAGAAAACAAAAATTAAAAAAAATTATTAAAATTTGTGTAAAAAACTCATTTTACAAATCTTTTATTAAATATGAAACAATTTTTAGCTCCAAATATTCCTTACAATTAAGGATGAGTTATTAGTTCATCACATTAATTAATGTTAAAATGATAAGAAAAAAATAACAGAGAAATTTGTAACTCATTTTGATATTTTAATGGTTTAGAGTATTTGGTTAAATAATAACTTTGGTTTTCCAAACAGTAATATGTCATTTCTTTATTAAAAAAAAGAAATGTCATTTGAAAAAAGTGTAAAGGATGAAAGCTAAATCACTATTCAAATATCTATTTAAACCATTTAAATTTAGCATTCTGAAAATTTGAGTGATAATTGAAAACTTGAATGATAATTATCATTCAAGTTTTCAAGCAGTTATTGCTCAAGTTTTTTTTTAAGTGTTTATGATTAATGTATACATATCATTATTCTTTTTATTATTTAATTAAAAAAAGTTTTTTCACTCATTTCATACCATCCAAGTGGTTTTTGTCATGTACATGTAAGTGACACAAAGATGCATGTTTGTGGAAGTTAGGAAAGAAGGGTAGGTCCAAGTTTTGAAGTAGCCTCATTTGTTGGAACGTTTGCTAGCTAGCTAGCTAAAGCTAACTCTCCCTTGGTTGAAAAAAAAAGGATCAAAAATAAAAAGTAAGTCTCCCAACGCAACGCTTTGGCTTGCTATATAACATCTACCATATTCTTCAACTGCCACTGTTTGATAGATGTGATTCAATTTTAGTATTGTTCCTAGCTGAAATGGTACTTTTTCCTCCATTTTTTCATGAACCCATATACATAAAACTTGTGCTATAGCTACTTTGTTTTGGAGTTGCAATGAAGAAAGGATACACAAGATCGTATAGCTCGGCAATGTTGCCTAGCTAATTCAGCTTTTAGTTTCCAGGTTAGTTCATTCAAATAGTATATAATTGGGTTGACCTTTTTTCAACGGTGATTTAACCTGTTTTCATGACATTTACTAATATAAAACAAAAAAATTGGATATCAAACATTTTTTAATAAAAGTTTACCGTAAAAAAAGTCTACTCTAACTTTATTTACTACTCTTCTTGTGCATGATTATTCATATCAAGTTAATTTTGGCAATGTTGTTGTCAATATGATGACCTAGACAGATTTTTATTTTTATTGGAGTAATTAATACATGCATGCATATGTATGTATATATGTGTGTGTATATATATATATATATATATATATACACACAGATGATTTCCATGCATGAATAATTAGTTGTTGAATGATTGGATCGAGCACGATCATGTGGGGTGTTAGAACCACCAAAACACACACCAACACCAACAGTCAAAAGATCAGCCACCTACCACTTTACAAATATCAGCTTCAGCTGCCTAACATCATAATATGCATGTCATCTGCCCTTCATAGCTTCTACTTAGAAGACAGTGACTTCTGAACGAAAGAGAGCAGTGGCTGTAGGCATCTTTATTGTTTTATTTAACTACAGCAAACACATCCACTAAGTATGCTAGAGTGCAAAACTTAAGTTTGAGTTATAGTCTGTAAAGAGTACTTTGAGGGAGGTTTCTTTATTAGTAAGTCTTCCTTTTCTTCTCCTCTCAATGAGTGAGAAGTCATGAACCTTGAGAATATAGAAGTTAGGGTTCTTTCTATTTATCGGAATGGAGAGGGACCTTGTAAATGTATATACTCCTAATGTAAATAATATTAATAATTTTTAGTCTATTGTAAATAGGAAACTTCGTCATATTAGAACAATCTGATATAGCCTAAAGAATAAAATAAATTAAAATTAATAAAAGACCCTAGGTAAATAATGTAATCAAGTTAAGTATGGACTATACACTAACTCAAATATATTTTTCAAAAATTTCAATTGCAAGTTTATGTTTAGAAAAAGGAGGAAATGAATTTATATGATATTTTTAACATATTAATTTGGGTATTTTATATAGTTAGGTGGACTATATAAATTTAAGCTCAATCTAAAAAATTCTATAATTAAATATGTAAATAATAAAGTATAGTTTATAAAATATCTAAAGAAAATACTACAATAAAGTTAAATTATTTAACATTGTGGTCACTATATGGTTATTCAATTAAATCCTTATAATTAACTATATAGACTAAGTATAATATACGAGATGTAACAGTTTCCATTTCTATTTATTCAAAAATGAAAATACTTCCATTTACCACTTAACGCATCAATGAAAGTAACAGTCCTGACTTTTGACCCAAAGCTCATCAAATCAAGAATATTATTAGCAAAAAACAAAAGCTAATAAAGACTTGTAAGAGAAAACTCAAAATTGATTTACAAGTTAAGTTACTCAAAATTCACAAACCATTCAATCCCAAATGAAGTTTTTTTATATAAAAAAAAACATTAACATTTCCATGAAAATTAAATTCTACCTCAACATATACCCACTACCCCTATACCCAACAAAAATATCACACAAATTCAATAAAATAACAATACCATAAACAAAAATCCCAAAATTGGCATATCATTTAAGCCTAAACGAAGCCGTCCCACCACCACCCTCTGCCAAATGAGTTTCCTTTGGCAAATCCAAGAATCTGTTTCCGTAATCATTGTGAAGTGAAATTGAGAATGATTTGCGGATCCTAGGAGAGATTACTGAAGACACAACTGCTGGTTTTAGGTGTTGGTGTTGATGAGTGAAGAAGAGACTTGAGGTTGAGAAAATATAGAAGAGAACGCAAAAAGATGTAACAAGAGCTAAGCTTGTGGGTACAAAGAAGAAGGACCTGAATGGGGGAGAAAGACGGCGGTGAGAGAAGTAGTAGAGAAGGGAGAAAGTTGTTGTATGTATTTGTATTATATGGACTAGCATTACATTTGGTCATTAAGCTCATAATGGATGGGCCACACTAATAAACATATGGAGGCCCCTACTCTCACCCTTGCTAATGGAAATTGGCCCATTGAGTTTCCTTTTAATGTCTTTGGTCAGCAGCTCTTTCTGGTTGTTGAGACATAACAAAAATTCTAAGGGTAGAGAGTAGTTTCTCCATAGAAGAAATTTGCATCTCCTTTGCAGGAATCATAAAGCTAGCATGGATAATTCATCACAAGTTTTTGGAGGTATGAACTCTTAATTTACTTGAACACATGCTTTGATGATAAGAAGAGTTTATCAAATAAGATGAACTTCTAACAATTGGTATCAGCATCTTCTTATTTTCATGGCTGTGTTCTTTCCCTTTTTTGTTTTGCTGTTGTGTTTTTTTTTTATTTGATGAGAGGAAGGAGGTGGTTCAAGAAATTAAAATAGAACATCACAAGAAAACTAATAACTTCTATACTCTACTTGTTCAATAAGAACAGCATAAATCTCATCCTCATAGTCCAAGAGAATTAGCACAGCTACAGTTTGTCCTCCTGCAAAATACTGTACCTGATCTTTTCAAAAAAAAAAAAAAGTACAGTGAAGCACTATCATCAAGTGCTTGTTACTATTAGCAGCACTATCTAATGTTTATTGTGCTTGCTTATATATATTTTGTTTTTAAGCAATCGGTACTTATGTTTGCCCATAATGCTTTTGTGTCTTTATTAAATACATAAAGGTTTGTGTCTTTATTAAATATATAAAGGCATGTTTGCCTCTTAATGCTATGTTTATTAAATACATGAAGGCTTTTGTTTTATTTACCCATAATGCTAATTGCCATGCTTTGTCCACCGGTACTAATTTTTTTTTTGTTATGTTTGTCTATGTCTGCCCATAAAGCTTGGTTCCTTATTATTTTAAAAACACTACATCAAGCAGACTTTTTATATAAACTCCACTCTGATGTTATCCTTATTATTTTTGTTTCCATGGCCCGCATGTTTTTTGGTCTTTCATGTTTCATGCTTTATCATGCGTGAGTGAGTATATATATTTAAAGTTTTCAAAAGTTTAACTATACCTCAATTTCGACATCTTATGGATTAATGGAACTAAAAGTGCTCTCCATGTGGCAAATAGTCCAGCTTAAAATAGAACCCATTGGCTTCCTTTTCTTTACTTGTTTGTTAGAAAAGAGAAACTCATTCTTTCTCTCTGTTAAGCAGCCTTAACTATAACCATATGTTATTTCTATTAAAAGAATTAATGTTCCAGTTAGCGCCCGTTTTAAGTATATAAAATTTCGAAGCTGTACGGCTTAGCAGAACCAAAGCATAATGGTCTTACAATGTGAAGGAAAAGCTGCGCGCATGTTTTAGCTATATGCTATGATTAATTATTCAAATGATTTCCCTTAGTTGCTATAATGTGTAAGCAGTGTTAATGTATTAGCATCAGCATATAGGCAACTTCTTTTAATTTTCAGTATTATATATATATTATAATGCAAATGGAAATGTTAATTACTCGGAAGGAATCTCTTTATTTGATGCTGTGTTATCAATAAAATAAAAAAATTACACTCTAAAGCACAAGCATGAGATTACATAAATAAATAAACTTTTGTTCATATGGATTATGTCATTTTGTTGTAATACCGATGGTTTAGAGTGGCTATGTACCCACCTCTCGTGGAACTAGTCATGATAAATTATCGAAATTGTTCTTATTGATTCTGTTTTCGCTTAATGATATTATTCTAAGATCCATATGGATAGTGAATTTGTCCAGTCGGCAAACCATTATTTGGTAGGATGCTTAGGACGATAAAGATAATAGTTAAGTGCTTGACACTTGGTGGCCTAGTCCTATTCTTTCGGTAGGGGGTCATTTTAAGTCCTTGTATTTAATTATTTTTGCTTTATCATGCGTAAGAGCCTTTTATGTATCTTAGGCTCTAGCATAGTGCGTAAGAGTCTATTTTGAATAAGATTCTAGCATGGATATAAGATTGCCTAATGGAGATATTTATGGGTGCATGTTTCTTGTTCCACATGCATAATAAATTTTCTTATATTCTCAACAGCTTATGGCAATGCAGCTCTGTCTCTCTCTTTATCTGCCATTAAGAGTCTAACTGGAACTAATTATGAGGATTGGTATGAGTCTCTCACCGTTAATTTGGCTATCATGAATTTGGACTTGGCTTTGAGGGTCGATGTGCCTGTTGAGCCCACTAATGAAAGTTCTGCAGCTGAAAAGGCTCGTTATGAGCAATGGGTGCATTCTGATCGGACTTGTCTCATGATTATGAAGTATACGATTGATAAGTCTATCAGGCAGAGTATAACTGATACTGATAGCGCCTAAGAATATCTTGATGCCATTGGGAAGAAATTTATTAAGTTTGATAAGGCAGAAAAGGGATCTTTGATGAAACTTTTTACTACTACAACCTATGATGGGGTTAGTGGAGTCTGAGAGCACATCATGAAGCTTACTCATTTATTTAACAAGCTCAAAGGGATGAAAGTTGAGTTAGCAAATAGTTTTCTAGTATGGCAAGTGCTTGAATCTTTACCATCTCAGTATGATGCACTCAAGACCTCTTATAATGCTCAAAAAGATAAATGGAGCTTGAGCAAAATGACTGCCATTGTAACTCAAGAAGAAGAGATGATGAAAAAGGGCAAGTCTCATACTACTTTCATGATAATTGTTGATAAAGGGAAGAAAAATAAGTTCTTCAAGGGTAACAGTAGCAACTCCAACAAGATGAAGAAACCTTGGAGGCTTTTTCAACAAGCTAATGCGAGTGTTCCATCTTGGAGGCCTTTTCAACAAGCTAATGTGAGTATTCCAAATGGGCCAAAGAATGAAGTTTTTAAGGGAAAGTGCAACTTTTGTTATTCATTTGGGCACAAAAAGGTTGATTGTAGGAAATTTAAAGCCTGGTTAGACAAAAAATATACACATTCCCTACTAGTGTGTTTTGAGTCTAATCTAGTTGATGTGCCTTCTGATACTTGGTGGCTAGATACTGGTGCAACTATTCATACTACAAATTCTTTGCAGGAATTAAGGAACCGCAGAAGACCAGTTGATACAGAGTTAGTAGTAAATATGGGCAATGGTGTGAAGGTTAAAGTTGAACACATTGGTACAGTCAGACTTATTTTGGCTTCTAAACATGTTTTGAACTTGTCTGATACTGCTTTTATACATTCCATCAGAAGAAATTTTATCTCTGTTTCTGCTCTGGACAAATGTGGATATATTTTTCATTTTGGAATTGGAAAGACTATGATCTTTTATAACTCTGTTATGGTTGGTACTGCTACTTTATATGATGGTTTATATAAAATTGACTTGCTTCCTGTTTTAGATCCTGCTTCTTCTAGTTTCTCTGTTGTGAATGCTGTAGTTGGTTCTAAACGTGCTAGATCCAATAAAAACTCTTCCATGTTGTGGCACAAAAGGTTGGGTCATATTTCTAGAGAAAGAATAGAGAGGTTGATTAAAGATGGCGTTCTAGATGACTTGAATTTTTCTGATTTTGAAACTTGTGTTGCTTGTATCAAAGGGAAACTTCCAGCGAAAATCAGAAAGCAAAAGATTAGTAGAAGTCAGGATGTTCTAGATTTAATCCATACTGATATTTTTGGTCCTTTTTCACCTGCCACTTTGGAGAATTATAGATACTTCATTACCTTTATTGATGATTATTCTCGTTATGGTTGTGTGGAGCTCATTCGAGAAAAATCAGACTCATTGGAAGCTTTTAAGGCTTTCAAGGCTGCTGTGGAACTCCAGAAAAATAAGAAAATCAAAGCGATAAGATCGGATAGAGGAGGTGAATTTTATGGGAGATATGATGAAACTAGTAGAAATCCTGGACCTTTTGCTAGATTTCTCGAGGCATGTGTTATCGAGGCTCAGTATACAATGCCTAGAACTCCTGAACAGAATGGTATTGCAGAAAGAAGAAATCGTACTTTTATAGATATGGTGCGGTATATGATTTGTCATTCCACTTTGCTTGAATTTTTATGGGGTGAGGTTTTAAAAACTGCTGCATATGTTTTGAATCAAGTACCAAGTAAGTCAGTTCCTAAAACTCCATATGAGTTATGGTTAGAAAAGAGGCCTAGTGTGAATCATTTCTGTGTTTGGGGTTGTAAAGCAGAAATAAGACCTTATAATCCTCAGCAAAAGAAACTTGATCCTAAGACCATTACTGATTATTTTGTTGGCTATTGTGTGGGTTCGAGAGGCTCTAGATTCTATTGCCCTTCTAATGTTACTAGATTCATTGAATCTGATCGAACCATCTTTTTTGAGGATGATAGTGACAGTGGGAGTTCAGTGCCACGTGAAGTTGTATTTAGGGAGGAGTGTGTTGTTATATCTGTTCAGGTTACCCCTCCATCAGTGGTTGCACCACCATCGATAGAGGGAACTAATGCTATTGTCCAAGACCATATTGTTGACACTATAGCTGATATTGATGTGAGAACTGATAATATTGTTTTGAGGAGATCACAGAGAAGTTGTAGACCAGCAATTTCTGATGATTATATTGTCTATTTGCAGGAGCATGAGTTTAATACTGGTATGTCTCTTGATCCAGCCTCTTTTAAAGAGGCTATTGATAGTCCTCAATCTTCATATTGGATAGATGTTATGCATGATGAGATGGCATCGATGTGTCAAAACGGTGTATGGGACTTAGTTAAACTACCATGTGCCTATACACCAATTGGTTGCAAATAGGTTTTTAAGACCAAGTATAATTCTGAAGGTCAAGTAGAAAGGTATAAAGCTAGACTTGTTGCTAAGGGCTTTAACCAAAGAGAAGGCATTGATTATAAGAACACTTTCTCGCCTGTTTCTACCAAGGATTCTTTTCGGGTTATTATGGCATTGGTGGCTCATTTTGATCTTGAGCTTCATCAAATGGATGTCAAGATAACTTTCCTTAATGGACATCTATTTGAGGATGTGTACATGATGTAACCAAATGGTTTTCAAGTGGAAGGAAAGGAACACATGGTGTGTAAGCTTAACAAGTCCATTTATGGACTTAAGCAGGCATCGAGACAATGGTACCTGAAGTTTGATGAGATTGTTACCTCTTGCGGTTTCAAGGAGAATCTTGTTGATCAATGAATATATTTAAGGGTCTGTAGGAGTAAGTAAATCTTTCTTGTTCTTTATGTTGATGATGTATTACTCGCTGCAAATGACATTGAGCTTCTGTTTGAGACAAAACGCATGTTGTCATATCATTTTGATATGAAAGATCTTGGTGAGGCCTCTTATGTTTTGGGCATCCAGATTTTTCGTGACAGAACTAAAGGCGTTCTTGGATTGTCTCAGAAAACCTACATTGATCGTGTTCTAAGTAGGTTTAATATGCATTCTTGTTCTCCTGGGAAAGCACCTATTGTAAAAGGTGATAAGTTTTATAAGTCTCAATGCCCTCAGAATGATAGTGAAATGACTCAAATGCAAACAGTTCCCTATTCGTCAGTTGTGGGTAGTTTGATGTATGCTCAAGTATGTACACGACCTGATATTGCTTATGTTGTTGGTGTACTTGGAAGATACTTGAGTGATCCTGGTTTGGCTCACTGGAAAGCTGCAAAGAAAGTACTCAGATATTTGCAAGGCACTAAAGATCTAGTACTTATATATCGGCGATCTGATATTCTTGAAGTAGTTGGATATTCTGATGCCGATTTTGCTGGTTGTCCAGATGACAGAAGATCCACTTCTGGTTACGTTTTTATGATGGCAGGAGGAGCTGTTTCTTGGAAGAGTGTCAAACAGACACTTACAGCTTCCTCTACAATGGAGGCAGAATATGTAGCTTGTTATGAGGCTACATGTCAGGCTATATGGTTGCGAAATTTTATCTTAGAGCTAAGTGTTATGAACACCATTTCAAGGCCGTTGAAGATATTTTGTGACAATTCTGCAGCAGTTACTTTCTCTCGAAACACTAGGAGCTCTTCTCGCTCCAAACATATTGACATTAAATTTTTGATTGTAAGAGAGAAAATAGCTGAGTCTTGTATTTGTGTTGAGCATATTTCTACAGAGCATATGTTAGCTAATCCACTAATTAAAGGTTTAGCTCCAAAATTGTTTCTGGAGCATGTGACTCATTTGGGATTGTTAGAGTCTTCTGTTGTATTTAGTTAGTGGGAGTTCTGTAATCATTGATTGTTTGACTATATTATTCATGCTCATATTATCATTATTATTATTTTAAATATAGTAATGTCAATGTATGCCTGAGTCACGCGCATTTTGGACAAGGCGATCGTTTATGTAATGAGACATTTTGATTAGTCTCATGCCTGGGTCACGCGTATTTTGGACAAGGCGATTGTTTATGAAATGAGACATTATGTTTGGTCTCATGCCTGTGTCATGTGCATTTTGGACAGAGTGTACTTTATGTATTGAGATATATTGATTAGTCTCATGCCTGAATCACGCACATTATGGACAAGGCTTATTACCTATAAGAGACAATCTATTTTAGTCTATGCCTGAGTCAGGTGGTTGTGAGTATAAGTTTGGTGTCATATATCCTATCGATATAGTCACTACACTGGGTGCTGCAACTACATTTTGGACAAGGCTTATTGCTTTAAAGACTTTCAGATTTGTCTCTAGGGCTTCTTGTAGAAACGAGTGTTCGTCACTTTTTGATTATTTCCACATTGCACTTGCATCTCATCGACCTGAGTTATGTGTTTGCAATTATTAGTCATGTGTCGTATGCCCTGTCGGTGTATCATTCACTAGCTTGTAATTGAAGCACATTTTGAACAAGGTCTTTTGTTTTTTGGGATGCTTGTTTGTGTTTATGTTGAGATTAAATATAATGCTGTCCAAGAGGGAGATTGTTGTATGTATTTGTATTATATGGACTAGCATTACATTTGGTCATTAAGCCCATAATGGGATGGGCCACACTAATAAACATATGAAGGCCCCTACTCTCACCCTTGCTAATGGAAACTGACCCATTGAGTTTCCTTTTAATGTCTTTGGTCAGCAGCTTTTTCTGGTTGTTGAGACATAACAAAAATTCTAAGGGTAGAGAGTAGTTTCTCCATAGAAGAAATTTGCATCTCCTTTGCAGGAATCATAAAGCTAGCATGTATAATTCATCACAAGTTTCTGGAGGTACGAACTCTTGATTTACTTGAACACATGCTTTGATTATAAGAAGAGTTTATCAAATAAGATGAACTTCTAACAAAAGTGTCTGCCATTGGGAGAGAGTTCTCAGTGCGTTATGAAGAGAACACGTTTGTATAGGGAGATGGAGACTTTTTTAATTTCGCTTAATTACATTAAAAAAATTTACCATCCTCGCTAACTAATTTGGGCTGCGGAATTCCTAATATTTACGGTGAGATAGTTTACGACAAATCTGATTAATTTTAACTTAATTTAACATTAAAAATTTGAAGTTTTAATGATTTAAGTTTTATTTAATCAAGTATTTAATCATCGTTTATATATTTAAATAATAAATTTAATAAAAAATCTTTAATTAATACTCTTTTACTTACAAAATTACGTGATTGAAAAAAATCTATCAAATTCTTCATTACTAATAAATTAATGGCATGCTATGCACACGACATAGCTTATCAAAATTTAAATTTTTAATTTTAAAATTTTTAGATTTTAATAATTTAAATTTGATTTAAGCAAAAATCTCAACATTGTTATAATGGTATAACTACTTCAGATTTCATTTTTAACACTATTACCACACTCAAAGACGGATCTAATTATTTTGGGGCCAAATTGTTTAGTCAATGCTTAAATATATCTTTAAAAATATGTTAAAATATATTTAGTGTCTATACCCTCTCAACATAAATCTGTCTTTATCTGCATATATATATATATATATATATATATATATATAGGTTTTGTTTGATAATTATTTAAATCATCAAAAACTTAAAAATTTTAGAATTAAAATCTAAAATTTAAATAAGTTAAATATACATAAAATAAATATCATTTTTTTTGTTAAGAACTATTTAGAAAGAAAAAAAAAGAAAACCCAATATTCTTCACTAAACAAAAATTAAAAGACAAATCATGATGATCTTGTTTGTTTCACATTTGTAATTATAATTCCATATGAATTATCCATTGCACATTTGAAGTAATATTTCCATGTAAACTGAAATATTTTAAAATTAACATTGGTCAATGTATTTAGTTAAAGATCTAAAACTGTATATAATAGTATTAATTAAGATTTCTCTTGTATAACTTTGGTACTCTAATAATCATCACGGGATGAACTTAACGGAAGTTTATGGAAATTGATAGAAAAAAAAATATTAAATTTGATAATAGTAAATTGTATGAGATATCAAAATGATAAAAAAAATCACAAAATTTTAAATTAAAAGCCATTAAATCACATGGTATTTTATTGATATTCGCCATGTGATTCTAAGAACCTGTCAAAGTCCAACAATTAATTAGGACATTTCTTCCATCAATTACACTAAACCCTTCTCTATGGACAGGTAATTTGATAATTTGTGAAAGCCACTAATTCCATTTTAGTCGTTTCGTTTAAATGGATGCAGTTTGCTATTAATTTTAGAGTTATTTTTTGAAAATTATATCAAAAAAACATAAATTTTGGATTTTCAAAATTTTTTTTTTGAAAACTGATTTTAATTTTTAAAAAATGTAAACAGTTATCATAAATCGCTTCCAAACATACCTTAAAATTTTGAATGTTCTTTTCTCAAAATATTATTGCTCTATTTTTTTATATATAAAAAAAAAAACAAAGTGGATCATCTAAGATAATCTTGCTCGGTAGACATGCTATGACTGTTGGTTAATTATTTTCGAAGAAGGATCTGAATACAACCCTCTCTCAAGTATACTCGTGGAAATAAGATTAAAAAAAAATTCTTCTTAATTTTATAGGATTTGATTGCCGCGCAAGAAAATTTTATGTTGAGGTTTACTGTTAATATTTTTTTTTTGTGAACTGTGTTGTCTGAGTAATTTTGCGGTGCAGCGTGCGAAGCTATAAATTTTCTTTGAAGTATGACTAAAATGTATAATTGATTTTATTTGCACTTGATCATAATTTTTTTAATTATTTAATAATTATTATAAATCCACATGTAATTTTTTTGAGTTAATTAATTGAATTAAAATAAATAATAATTAAGACAATATATTTTAAAGAATTATTAAAATTTGTATAGATAGTAATTTGATTCGACTGGATCAAATAAATGAATAATATTTTTTCAAGTAGATGGACATATAGATATTATCTTTTTAACTCATACTTTGAGAATTGTTCTTCAACACTAAGTAACAACATTTTCCAAGTGGATGAACAAATAAAATTTATCTTTTTGACTCATACTTAAATTCATTAGGAGAAATGTTTTTGAATATTAAACAACCCTTTTTGTATGGATGGAATGGTGAAACTTATTTTTTTAACTCCTACCTAAATTCAATAATTGAGATGTCATCAAATACTTTTCCAAATACAAATATCAAGCTATATTTGCACCTATTGATCGAATGAGTAATTTAACACATAATTAACCATTAAATGTTTTATTTAAAATAATAAAATAATATTTTTTAACCGACTTGAATATTGATAAATATTAGTTGAAATCATTTTCGTATAAACAAATAAATAGATCAACTATTTATTATATAGAAATAAAATTAACATTCCTCACAATTTAATAATAAAAATCAAATTGATCAAAAAAATTGTGCTTATAACTTTCTTGGGTTTACAAAATAAAAATTTGCACCAAATAAAAAAACAATATGTTTTACATTAAACCCAACTGTTGAATAAACGTAAACACTTGAGCTGAATGTTCTTTTGGGCCTATAAATCCTCTTTGAACAGTTGATTTTTGATAGATACTTGACCTATTAAACACTACATTTTTTTGAAATCAAAATCTCTTATTTCTTCAATTTAAACATTTTTTTTAAAGCCCAATCCAACCTTTAATTAATTGAATTGGGTCAAAAACCCGACCCAACCCGACCAATTTGATCAACCCCCACCCATTTAAACCATTTTTTTTCTCCCAAAAACAAACCTATTCATTTTACAGGCCCCAAGAGAGAATATTTCTCTCAGCCGTCTCTTATCTGCCCCTCAGTGGCGAAGCTAGGGATTTGTAGAGAAAAATAGAATCTAGAGATTAGGGTTTTTAGAGAAAGTCTCCACTTTAGAAATTTTGATTTTCTGTAATTTGTGCTTGGTTTGTGGGATTTAGGTCAATTGTTCTTGGTATAGACAGGTATATCTTCTTCCTACCTCTTTTCCTATCTTTACAAGCATGTATACCCCTCTAAGCCCAAGCTTCATCCTCGGTTGATCCTGTAACAAGGTAAGATATACCTATTATTGAGTAAGCCAAATCCCACAAATGCTTTGTCCAAGGGAACCATGGAAAAAGGTGTTGCACCGATTCAGTTGAATATTGACAATGGTAGCATTGCAAAATATGTCACATTCGTGGGAGCAGGATTCTTCCAAATAATTTTCCTCGGGAAATTAGGCTTACCTTGTATAGAGTATCCTTTATGAGTACTTGATTATCGGATTTCACATCAAACCTTCCTCCCACATGAAGCTCCATATAGTTTTATCCTGCTTTTGCAAATCCAAGCCCATGTTATACTTCAAATAAATAAATTTCAAAAGTTCTCTAACTCCTAATCTTGTGCGTTCCTCACAAGAGTGATATTCCAAGTCAAGTTTCCATTAACTGGAGCATCACACTAACTCACTAAGGCATACTATTCCTTGCCATAGAAAAACACCCGACTTGAACTTTCAAGGGGGAGTCTCTCCATTTGCATGTCTTGAGTCCCCCATATCCCACGTCAAACTTCACTTAAGAGAAGAACTCACTCCAATCCTTCCTAATCCACTTCCAAACGCTCATCCCATATAGATCTCTCCAACTTAGGGTGCCCACCCGTTTTGATCCGTATCAAATTTCGCAACAATAATCTCCCTTGATAAGTGCTCCTTTTTAATCATGAATCTCCAAAGCCTTTTGTTTTTTTTATAAGATCTCCAACGCTGGTTGTTAAAAAGGATGAGGGACTTAATTCCTAAATCTCCCTTCTTAATGGGTTGCTTAACCATGTCCACTTCACCAAATTTTGTCAATACTCCTCTCTCATATATTATTAACCTATAAAAGCCGTTTTTGGAGGTCCTCCAAACCTCCTTGATACTGAGCATGGAATGGGAAAGAGATATATAAAGGATGTTGGAAAACTAGAGAAGGTGATTGCAATATGAGTTGGTCTCCCACCCTTAGAAAGATAATCCCCCTATCCCATAATTTGTCTTGTTTTATTCTTTCAATCAAATGAATAATTGTTTGTGTTAATACTAAATTAATAAATATTACTTTTTTAAATATACCTTTATAGAGTCCACAAGTTTCTAACAATTATTATTTCATAATTTTAAATTGACAAAATATAAAAAATAAGAGTCAAAACTGCTTTAAAAAGAAAACAGACAATAATCATGGGATGGAGGAAGTAATTTCTTTTTTCCACTTGGTGAGTTTTCTGAAATCTTTTACACAATTGGCTCCCAAACATTCTTTCTGTTTAACTTAGACCCAATGTATCCCCAAATAAGTCAAAGGAAGGAATCTCATTTTACATCCCTACACTTTGGCAAGAATTCCCCATTAACCCCCTCACCTAGGGCAATTAACTCACTTTTATTCAAATTCTCTTTTTTTTTTCCAAAACCGCTTCAAAGCAAAGTTAAAGTAGAGGTTTTTTTATTAATTAAAATAGCAGTGGGACTTGTTGAATCTCTGCTAACAAAATATGAGTGGCATCGGCAATGAGAAGGTGTGAAACCATGATCTCCCTTCCATTCCTCTCTATCTTGAATCAGTCAAGGAGTCCTTCCATAGATTTAGTGAACATTTTACCAAGTACTTCCATGATCCATCTCTAAAATAAATAACAGTGGTGATAGAGGATCTACTTAGCAGAAGCCTCCAGAAACCTGAAAAAATTTGGGTGGGCTACCATTTATACCGATGGAGAAATAAATGGTAGAAATGCACCTCTTAATTCAATTACAAGAAAGAGTGTCCAAGCCTATTTTCTCCAAAATATAAAGAAGGAAATCCCAACCAACATGGTTAAAAGCTTTTTCCATATCAAGCTCACAAACGATGCCTTTATCCCTTTCTTTTAATAGAGCATCTATCTTTTAATTAGCAATCAATGTGACATTAAGAATTTTTCTCCCTCCCACAAAAGCATTTTGTTTTTGGTCGCACTAATTTGCCCACTGCTTTCTTAATCTGAAGGCTAATAGCTTCAATATGAGCTTGTACGCACTCCCAACAAGACTAGCAGTTGGAAAATCCTTGGCCTGCTACTTCTTTTGTAACCAAGTGATTAAAGTAGAATTTAAAACTCTCAACATACTTACCAGTTCTATAGAGATCTGCAAAGACCCTCAAAATATCCCCTTTGACCACATCCCAATCTGCTTGAGAAAGGTACCATTCCAAACCCATTTGGCTTTGGAGCTTTATCCCCATTACAAGCTTTCGAGAATTTTCAAGTTGAATGCATGCCCTAAAGTAAAGGTCTATTATCATTGGTCTTGAAATAAAGGTCCTTATAAAAGTTACAAATGAATTCCTTCGTCCCCTTTCACAGTTTTAAAGTCACCTTGTCCACCTTCCCCACCCCCACACAAAAAATGGAAAAAAAAGAAAGAAAACTCACCTTGTCCATCTCAATGTTGCTTACAAAGTTGAACATTCTATGAGCATTGGCCATTCTATGAAAAAAGTTGGCATTCCTTATCCCCATCCTTAAACCAAAGAGCCCTTGATTTTTGCCTCCCAAGAAATCTCCTCCATGGAGAGATCACAATAGAAATTTCCTTAAGTATCACCCCCATTTCCCTTTCTCCATTAGGGATCCCTTCTCTCTTTTCTTTTCATCAATACTACTAATTTCTCCCAACAAGGACACCATTTTAATTCTAGCATTCGCAAAAATCTCCTCCTTGCATCTTTTCAATTAATTCTTGAGCACCTTCAACCCACATGTTCTCAAAGCGGAAAGACGTAGGACCTCAAGAAGAAAAGGTGGCGATCCAACGTTGGCCTTGGAAGAAATTTTAACAACATTAGTAAATGCTTCTCACAACTTATGGACACCAAAAAAGGGTCAATTCTAGAGAATGTAGACTGCTCTCTATAATTGGATCATGTATAGATCTCTCGTATCTCTCTCTCTCGAGTGGAAGATCAAGATATCACCTTTATATCCATTTAATAATTTCTGACTCTTCTGCCTTCACTGCTCCCCTTTCCTCGGTCTCACTGAGACTACAATTTCTATTATAATTCAATACAAAGTCAAGTCTTTTCAAGTATTTGTTTACTTTCCTTACTTTTCCCACAAGAGGAACTCTTTTTCACAGTTCTTTGGCTTTCTTCTCTTCCCTTTTTTTCAATTTCTTCAAACAAATTAAATAATTTATCTTCAAGCCCATCAATTGCCATCCCTATTGCCTTACCATTTTAATTTTATGTAGCGCACAACTAGATACTTGTTCCTGGAAGTTTTCACGCATCAGTCTTTGAAATCATGATCACATTTCTTTGCTTTGGGCAACTGTTATCCTGGTCACAAGATGCACATTTATGTTCGTGCACATGGTTAATTTTTTGAATAGTTGCATTCATACTTGGCAACTATTCAGAATGTATATGCTCTGTGGTGTTTCATGTTTTCCTTGACAATCATGTCTGATATGATCAGGCTTTTTCTCAAAGCAGTAGTGGATGCGAACTTGAGTGGTCAAGCTGGAGCGTTCCAGCTGTCTTCCCATTATTGTAGGACTTCCAATTCTCAATTATGTTTCACAAATGTAGTACTTATAACCCTGAAAGAAGTCTCTCTCTGTGAACTTTAGTTGTCTAGCAAACGTCTTTCCTTTTTTTTTCTTAAAAAAACATTCCTTTTTCAATTGAATACCATCAGATGTATATTCAAAATTTATTCTTTGTTTGGAAGTAATGTTGTGCATCCCTTTCCTATGTTTTGCAGGGAGGAGGCCAAAGAAATGCAGTTACAATCTTCATAAGGCAGACATTTGTCTGCTTCCGAGGATGTCCCTTCTCATATTAAAAAGTAATAAACAATATATCACTGTTTTCATGGGCTCATTTTGACTGTGGTCATTGAAGCTTGGACCCTAACAAGGGATGTGAGCACTGGAAAAATCTATTTCGGCATTTAAATGTTTGAATTTTTTTTAAATGAATGAGAATATAGTTTGTTTGACTGATTTTAAAGAATTATAGTGGAGATCATATTGTTGAACACCACATGAAACCATTAATGAATAGAACTTTACTAGGAGGCATGGTGCAAATGATGGGCTTTGATAGGCTACTAAGAGCAAGATATCCTTGTTATACATGGCTGATGCTCGTTTGCACAAAGGTGTATGGGGCTTCATGTGCTGATAGCATGAAATGTACTCAACAACAGGCACACTATGTTTGTAGGAATTAATAATTTGTTAAAAGAGGGAACCTTATAAAAAAAAGTTGAAAGAGAGAACCAAGACAAGTTAATATATCTTCTCTGTATGTAGTTTGTTATATACTTCTTAATACTATCAATTAATGCCATGACCATTATCTTCCATGTGCAGGAAGATTGCCTGTTCTTACAGAGAGTTAGAGGCAAGGAGGAATAGAGTAAATGAGTTGGAGAAATTACATATGGATGTCATTGCAGAAGCAATTACAGGTATTTACATTTTAAAGTTGGCTCCTACCTGATTGTTGGGTTATATATGGAGAATCTCAAGAAATATAACTTTTTTTGTGGACAGAAAATGGGTCGGAAGCGCAAACTTCGCGAAGATGAGATTGTCTGTCCAACCTCTAAGCCAGTGTACAAGTGGCGGTCAGAACGAAAGAGGTGAAAAGGTGTATGTTGATGGACTTTCATGAATGAGGTTAAGGTCTGTGTTAGTTCTGACAAACTGTATGAGCTACACCTCTTGATCATTAGAGGACCTGAGCATTTTTGTTGAATATTGTAGCTGTGAAATGGACCACTGATGATACCCAAATGCAACCATTGATTCATTCAGGTAGACTTCGGCACCATTGGCGTGGTATTTTCACTAGTGAGATTTATCTTTCATATGCTTGACTTTAGTAACAGATTATGAACAATTCTTGGTTAGAATTTGTTTAACTATTGTCTTAATTTAATACATAAAGTAAACCATGTTTCCCTTACATTGCGTTTATGATTGCTCTTAAAGGATCAGATTGATGTTTTTTTTTTTTGTTTCGTTTTGTTTTGTTTTAAGTTAACAAGTTCAATAGACACGAGATAGAAATGTGAGTTGGGTTTGTTTATTAGTAATTTCAAATTGTTTATGAATACTGCAATGTTTTTTTGTCAATTCTTTTGATTGAGGTCTGAGTCTCTTATAGGTTGTAGTATTCCTCAAGTGCCGTTTGATTCACAATATGAAATTTTATGCTATTGATGGGAATGTGATTTGAGGGGAATGTGATTTGAGAGGAATGTGATTGTCTTCAATATCAGATTTAGGTGTCTGGTTTGTACAAGTCAAAACCTAAAAAAAAATATATTATAAAAATATGAATTTAAATCTAATTCATAAATGATCAAATTACTCTCCATCATCATTGAATATTCAAGTATATCATAAACCAGCAAAGATTTAAAATTAATCATATTTGTGGTGTTTTTTTCAAGTTTCAATGAAAACTAAATGTGAGAAAAACTAAAGGCATGTTTGGGTGTTGGTTTTCAGTTTTCAAAAACTGTTTTTGAAAACAAAAATTGAAGAGAATTCTTCGATGTTTTTTGAGTAAAACATATTTGGATATTTATAACTCGAAAACTGTTTTCTGTTTAACAGTGAATATTGTTGGGATAATCTTATTTTAAAAATACAAAACTGTTTGGATACATATTCTTGTAACTGTTTTCGATCTTGAGTTTAAACATGAATTTTACATTAATTTTATTTCTCATATTTATTAAATAAATTTTTATAGGACACACCAAATACTTGAAAATAATTAATATTAGTATTTTTTTATTTTTAAAATTATAATACTTTATATATGTCATAATAGTGCTTTTCTTGAAAATAATAATAAGATAATTGAGTACAATTTTAATATAACAATCATAGATCAATTTTTTTTTTCTTTCTTATCCTTATGTTATGTATGTTTGTTCAATAAATTCTTAAAAACTAAAATAAGAAATACGACTTTCATGGATCAAATACAACTTTCATGAATAAAAAATACATCTTGACAAATTTAATGACCTGTACAGACTGTTTTTTCATTAGTATAGACTATTTTGCTTTTTCCTCTCAAAATTTAATGCTTAATACATAATAAATCATAATATCAAAATAAATAATTTAGTACACAAACATCATATGAAGAAATCATTTCATTCATCCAAAAACAAGAGTCATTACTTATGAATATGTTCTGTTAAATGTCAACTCTTTAAATTCTCAAAGAATTTAGAAAGTGGTATAGGACCATCAGCCTCATCATCACTGGCACTGCCAGAGTACCTGGTTATTGATTTGTGCTTCTTTTCTTTCTTTGATCTCTAGGACCTGGACTTTGATCTTCTTGATTCTCTCTCTTCAACATCATTACTTGATGAATATGATGAACCTGAAGAACAAGAGTCAGAAGATCTCCTCATGCTGCACCTGTAAAATTAAATGAAGATAAGTTTTTCAAACATGCTTTTGGGTTTTTGAAAACTGATTTTACTTTTTGAAAAGTGAAAACAGTTTTCCAAAAAGGCTTCCAAACATGACCTAGTACTTCCATCCCTCTTTCATGAATAAATTCTTGTTGCAGTGCTTGCCTCGATTTTAGAGTATTAGTTCAGGAGAATTATAGTTAGATGAGATATGAGTACAAAAATTTTATTAGACCTTTTCAGGCGAAGTATATAATCTCTTGAAATTTGCCATCAGAATATAAATATGCCTATGGTTATTTTAACATTACGCTACAGTACTCTTATGGACTCTAATATCTGTCAATAGAACAAATTTACAAAATATATTGAATAGTGGTAAGGGTGTAAATATTTTTGTAACCCAAAGGTAATTTAGGATCATGAATAGTAACAAAATTGATTATGGGATTAAAAGCTAGAAAACTTAGCTCTTTATTTTTGCCATAAATAAGTTTTTTTTTAAAAGTTGTTTTCAAATTTTTATTCATTAAAAAAGCAAGTAAAAAACGTGTTTAGCATAGTTTAATAAAATTAAGGCAAAAAAGACTCTAATTCTTAAATTAAGTCAAGTGTTTTGAAAATTATGAGTAGGATTGTATTAAATTTTAAACCTACTTTGATGTAATACAAATGGCTTGAAACCATGGTTTGGTCCTTAAATTTCTTTGAAGTAATTCTAAAATATCTGTTTTTTTGGAACAATTCTTTATCATCTTTTGCTAATTTCTATACCCTGTCTTGGGGGATTATGGTTAACAGACACTTTCAAAGTCTTTGAGGAAAAATAGGAAGAATTTTTACTCTCTAGGTTCAGACATATAGACTTTGATCAAGTCATGATGATGGCTTGTGTCCCCATTGATTAAGATTGCATTGAAAATTCATCAAATGTATTAATGACTTATCTTTCACAAATTAAGTCAAGTGTTTTGAAAATTAAGAGTAGGATTGTTTTAAATTTTAAACCTACTTTGATGTAACACAAATGGCTTGAAACCATGGTTTGGTCCTTGAATAAAACTTGGTAAGTCCTTGTCATTTTTTGCTAATTTCCATACCCCGTCTTGGGGGATTATGGTTAACACACTTTCAAAGTCTTTGTGGAAAAATAGGAAGAGTTTTCACTCTTTAGGTTCAGATACATGGACTTTGATCAAGTCATGATGATGACTTGTGTCCCCATTTATTAAGATTGCATTGAAAATTCATCAAATGTATTAATTATGACTTGTCTTTGAACTTGCGAAACAAAAATGTTAAGAATTTGCATTTTGGTTATTCTACCGTAAATGCAAATTAAGTCAAGTGTTTTGAAAATTAAGGTAGTTGGTAAGTTGTCATCTTTCGCTAATTTCCATACCCCGTCTTGGGGGATTATGGTTACTAGACACTTTTAGAGTCTTTGTGGAAAAATAGGAATAGAAAGAGTTAATTTGTAGAATTCAATTGAATTTTTAGTGAGATCTGTTGGTGTTGGGACCAGCATTGGCCATGGAGAGGATCCTGGTGCCGGTGTGCTTCTTAACAAAGTTCTCATTAGTGAACTTGGCTCCGTAGATAAACTCACTCCACTACCGTTTCCAACATAAAAGATAAACCCACTCACATTTCGCATTTTAGACTTTTAGGTGCATTTGGCTAACGAGAAAGTGGAGAGAAATTTTTTTTTTTTTGCTTCTCTTTTTCGGTAAGAAACTAAGTTAGGGTTCTAAAGGAGGGTAGAAAAAGGTATTAAGGGACAAGTTTGGTATTTCACATGTGACTTTAGTTTTTTTCACGATGTCACGGTTCAAAGATCCAATTATTATGATTTTGACAAGTTAAAGACTCGATTATTTAAATTGAAACCATAAAGACTCAATTATGATTAGGTTCAAACCATAAAAACCAAAATAAACATTTACTTTTTTCTATGGATATGGAGGGAGTTGGGTATGATAAATGTGGCATGATAGTTTGAATTAAGAGTGTTAAGTAATTTATAAATTTAATTCCCACAAAAATTCCAAAAACGTTGTATCTGAAAACATTATAATTAATAACTGCAAAACAAATGCTGTTTCTGTCAATCCCATTAAATCTAATTGTAACAAACCATGCTATCTTAATCATTCATATCTGTTGAGTGTAGGAATAGGTCGTTAGTCTAGCCAGTTGTATCCAGCTCCGTTTTACCAGGTCAGCTTGATTCAGTTGCTCCTCTCGTGGACAAAGAATGCAACCACCTATTAAGTTAGGGTACTCATGCATGCACTTAATTTTGACAGTCAACAAATCATAAGCTATAAGTATCAATTAAGCAGCAGGTAGAACCCAAGAAACACAGATCAAACACACACACAACAATGGCCAAACCAGCCCTGTTTGTAGAAATATCACTTTTCATATGCTTCCTATTTACTATAACTCCTTCTCTTGCTTGCCCTCAACATCAGAAAGAAACCCTCCTCCACTTCAAACTTCTATTAGAGAGAAACTATTCCGTGAATTTGATTGGTACAGGCTTAGAGTCATGGAATAATCTCAATTCTGATTGCTGTCATTGGAGCCTTGTGAGTTGCCATTCCCACACAACTTCATAATAGGTGACTGGTCTCAATCTCAACTCTCTTTATCCCTACTCTAAATTTTGGAATTCTTCGGTCAATTCTGATGTTTTGGCACCACTCTTTCATATAAGAACTCTCATGTCACTTGACATTTCCAATAATTCTATTCAAGGTGGGATTCCAAGACATGGTTTTGTTAATTTAACAAAACTTGTGTATCTAAACATGAGCGATTGTAGGTTCAATGGATCCATTCCTTCTGAATTGTTCCATTTAAGAAATCTACGACAACTTGACCTGAGTTTTAATTTCATGGAGGGGATTTTAGGTAGTGATTTGGGTCTCCTTAAGAATTTCAAGGTTTTGAAATTAGATAATAACAATTTACATGGAGTAATTCCTTCTGAATTATTCAACTTAAGCAATCTAGAACACATTGACTTGAGTGGGAATGGTCGTTAGTCTAGCTAGTTGTATCCAACCCCATTTTACCAGTGATTGACAGATCTTGAATCGTTCATTTTTTGCCAAAGAAATACCAAATGACATAGGGAACTTGTTGAGTATTTCAACTATGGCACTAAGCAGAAACCTTTGAGAGGTGCAATCCCAACATCAACTCAAAATATGAGCAAATTGGAAACACTTATAGTATGATTTTCAAATGAATTGAAATGAGAATTAATTTAATAACGAATTGAAATAAATTTTTATATTTGACTTTGTTATGTTAATTTGTAAAATTCAATTAATTTTTAGTGAGAATAGTCGTTAGTCTAGCCAGTTGTATCCAGCTCCGGTTTTACCAGGTCAGCTTGATTCAGTTGCTCCTCACGCGGAAAAAGAATGCAACCACCTATGACCTCATACACCATGAAAATGTGAACTTATGGCCCATCTCTTAAAATAAAATATAAACCCCTGGAAAGTTACAAGCTTCTAGTAGATGATTTGCGTTTATGGTGGACAAAAAACATGTTTAACACCTTATTTTGACTGTCAACAAATCATAAGCCATAAGTATCAAATTAAACCTGTTCTAACTAAAAAGATTTCAAATAAAAAGATTTTTTTAAAATGTTACATTTTTTTTCATGCTAGATAATTTTATGGAAACTTCTGTCAGACTATGCATTCCTGTAAAACTGAAGTAGAAAATTTTGAATTCTGTAATTTATCTTTCGCAAATTAAGTCAAGTGGCTTTGAAAATTATGAGTAGAATTGTATATTAAATTTTAAACTTTCTTTGATGTAATTAATAGAACCCAAATTTGAATCCTAAAAGTTTAAGAGAAATAATACGCAATATTGAATGAAAAAAGAAAAGAAAAATCACAGTCGATGATTAATAGGCCTGAAAACGATGCGACTTAAATGATGACCTATAAGTATCAATTAAGCTGCAGGTAGAACCCAAGAAACACAAATCAAACGCAGACACAACAATGGCTAAACCAGTCCTGTTTGTAGAAATATCACTTTTCATATGCTTCGTATTTACTATAACCTCATTTAGAGCTACCCCTTCTCTTGCTTGCCCTCAACATCAGAAAGAAGCCCTCCTCCACTTCAAACTTCTTTTAGAGAGAAACTATTCCGTGAATTTGACTGGTACAGGCTTAGAGTCATGGAATAATCTCAATTCTGAATGCTGTCATTGGAGCCTTGTGAGTTGCCATTCCCACACAACTTCACTACAGGTGACTGGTCTCAATCTCAGCTCTATTTTTCCCATAATTGAATTTTGGAATTCTTCAATCATTGAATTTGGAAATTCTTCTGCCAATTCTGATGTTTTGGCACCACTTTTTCATATAAGAACTCTCATGTCCCTTGACATTTCCAATAATTATATACATGGTGGGATTCCAAGACATGGTTTTGTTAATTTAACAAAACTTGTGTATCTAAACATGGGCCTTTGTAGATTCAAAGGGTCCATTCCTTCTGAATTGTTCCATTTAAGAAATCTACAACACCTTGACCTGAATTTTAATTTCATGGAGGGGATTTTAGGTAGTGATTTTGGTCTCCTTAGGAATTTGAAGGTTTTGAATTTAAATGGTAACAATTTTCATGGAGTGATTCCTTCTGAATTATTCAACTTAAGCAATCTAGAACACATTGACTTGAGTTATAATCAGTTGGAGAGGATTTTAGGTAGTGATTTGAGTCACCTGAGTAAATTGAAGGTTTTGTGCTTAGATCATAATAATTTCTCTGGACAATTTCCATGGTCAGTGACGCACTTGAGAGAGCTAGAAGGACTTCTTCTTGATGACAATTTGTTCTCTGGTGAGATTCCAACAGATGAGTTGTTTAGCTTAAAGAAGCTCAAGTATTTGTCTCTTGGAGGAAACAAACTTACCTGGAAAAATGTGAGCACTACCCCGGAAAGCATGTTGTCTTACTTATCTTTGAGTTCTTGCAACATTTCAGGGCATATTCCACTTTGGCTATCAAATCAAACCAATCTAAAGTTTTTGAACTTAAGCGAGAATAGCCTTGAAGGAACTCTTCCTCGGTGGCTGTCCAAATTAGATCTTGAAGTCCTAAGTTTATCAAATAACAAGCTTTCAGGCTATGTGCCACCTCAATTGTTTCAATCTGAGAGGTTAATGTTTCTCACCCTATCTGGAAATAATTTTTATGGGCCAGTGCCAAAATCCATCTCAAACAATCAGCAATTGAGATATCTTGACTTGTCAAAAAACAATTTTTTTGGAGAGCTCCCCAATTTTGATTCAGACTCGATTCTAACTTATGCCGACTTCTCCTATAACAGGCTCTCTAGTCAACTTCCTAATACTTTTCCACATAACATACTGGTGCTTTGTCTAGGCCATAATGAGTTCACTGGTCACTTGCCCCATAATCTAAATTCATTGATTCATCTATTCTATCTTGATCTCCATGACAACAATATCACAGGTGAAATCCCACCATCTCTCTCCCAAATGTCCTATCTTCGATTTCTGAATCTTAGGAACAATAATATGAGAGGATCAATTCCAAGTCAACTGTCAAATCTTAGTGAACTTCAAATCCTTGATCTCTCTTATAATAACTTAAGTGGAAAAATACCTTCTTGCTTTGGAAAGCTTTTCGTTATGGTTAATAGGTCTTCTAGACTGATGTATGAGATTCCATATAGGATAGTCTTCATCAAGCTGATACATGACTTGGAAGTTTCATGGAAAACTTCAATTCGAGATATCTCCGGTGATAACCTTGGCTTGTATGCCTTGTTAGACCTGTCAAGCAACCAATTATCAGGAGAAGTTCCAATGACTTTAGGTCGTTTGAAAAATCTGAAGGCATTGAACATTTCACACAACAAATTCTCAGGCAGCATACCAACGGATTTTGGTGGTTTGGAGAATTTAGAAAGCCTAGACTTGTCGCACAACAACCTCTCTGGTCAGATACCGCAAACATTTGCAAAGCTTCAACAGCTCACCACCTTGGACTTGAGCAACAACAGACTCACAGGTCGAATTCCAGAGGGTCCTCAAACGGACCGTTTGAATGATCCAAAGTTTTACGCTAATAACAGTGGACTGTGCGGGATGCAAATTGAAGAACCATGTGAGGAAAAATTACCAGAGGCAAAGGTAGAGGAAAGTGAGAGAACAGAGTCATGGTTCTCATGGGAAATGGCATGGATTGGATTTCCTGTTGGGTTCTTTTCTGCAGTGTTGGTTGCATACTCCTTTGGTTTTTACGAAGTTGCTCCAGAGCACTGCAAGCGACATCACGTTAGAAGAAGGTAATGAGGTCTATGTTGTATGGTACTTGTATGGTCATGCAGTCATGGTGTTCTGTTTTATCAAGTAAAAGTTGTAAAGAACAAAATAAAAACTAGTACTTCCATTCCTCTTTCACAAATATATTCTTGTTGCAGTGCTTGTCTCAATTTTAGAGTAGCAATTCAGGAGAATTATGGTTAGATGAGATCTGAGTACAAAAATTTTACTAGACTTTTTCAGGCGAAATATATAATATATTGAAATTTACCATTAGAATACAAATATGCCTATGGTAATTTTAACATTACTCTACAGTACTCTTATGGACTTTAATATAATCTATTGAAATTTGCCATTAGAATAATGATAGATAAACCACCATCGCCCAGTCCTCAAACGTACCACAAATTGGTTATCTGTCATTATTCAAAAACAGAGTGTAAAATAAATTCAGCAAAAGCAGGAAGTTAAAAAAATGGAAAGAAGAAAGTTAAAACAGAAATATAAGGGAAAAAAGGACAAAAACAGATGGCAACAATAGCCAATTTAACATATTGATGGATACTACTATTCCTCTGGATATTTCAAAATTCAAAATATTATATTTTTCTTTGTTCGAGAATAAAATAGAGTAAATGAAAGAATTTATCTGATGGATACTACTATTCCTCTGGATTTTTCAAAATTCAAAATATTATATTTTTCCTTGTTCGAGAATAAAATAGAGTAAATGAAAGAATTTAACAGGGTACTCTTCCCATCAATCCAACATATCCAGAGGAAGAGAAATTTTTGTCTGAGCTGGGTTCTTGTGGATCAAAAAATTTAAACCATCAAAGATGAAACCGATTCTTTCACTCTCCAATAATAAATGGTTATTCATCTTATTCATAAAGAATCGATCCAAACAAGAATTTATCTCCAGCAAAGAGGAGGAGAACTGATTGTTGGTCCAATGGCCTGCGGTAAAAGGGGAAAAAAGCTTGAAAAAATGAAATAAAATGAAGCTAATGCCCAATTATAGGTAATTGATATGAGTTCCATTGTAGATGATGCCTAAGAGCTCAAGGGTATTCACATAGCCACATAACTTATATACTTGCGAGGATTTAATTTTCATATGAAACAGCTTATAGAGATGCAATCATAAGTGCCAAAAATATAGCCTTAATAAATTAACGATTATTTTCTGAGCTTGTTAAGGCCCCCTTTGTTACAACTTGTGCTTTTATTGAAGTACTTTATTGCAAAGGGCTTTGTCAAGAAGAATTGCTATTTTGAGCTATTATACTCCATTTAGCTCTCTACTGTTTAAAAGGCAATCTATATACTCCATGATATGATTTGATCCCTTTTTTTGTAATTTATTTTCTTATATTGGGTAGAGACGATAATTTCTTTCGCAACAAACTAAAAGTGTCTCGTATTTATTTGAACTTGAGACTTCTTTGTGATCGTGAGTTTAACTTAACGGTTATATCTTTTTTTTTTTTATATTAGAGTTATGTCTTAGTCTTGAGAGCTCGAGACGGGATCGAGCTCTATATAAAAAAGGCTCTTCCTTTGACTCGATTAGGCAGGTTTTCGATATCAACACAGTGTAATGATAACTCAAAAAATCATATTTTTTGCATCATTTTTTGTGTATACAAATTAAATTTTTTTTCATCGCTAAGTTCTTACAAAGTGAGTGAACAGAAAAAGCCTAACTATAATAATTGATATATTGAATTGAATTAATAATAATACTGTTTTTTATTAAATAAATAAAATGTTAATTTTATTAAATAATAATTGATGTGTCATTATTACATTTAAAATTTGATTAGGAAGAATGGCCGATGATATATATAATGGTACGGGTGTAAATACTTTTGTCACTCAAAGGTAATTTAGGATCATGAATAGTATCAAAATTGATTATGGGGTTAAAAGCTACAAAACTTAGCTTCTTATTTTAAGCATAAATAAGTTTTTTTTTTTAAATTTGTTTTTAAATTTTTATTCATTAAAAAACAAGTAAAAAACATGTTTAGCATAGTTTAATAAAATTAAGGCAGAAAAGACTCTAACTTGCATTTTGGATTTTGTCATTTATCTTTCGCAAATTAAGTCAAGTGTTTTGCTAATTTCCATACCTTGTCTTGGGGGATTATGGTTAACAGACACTTTCAATATCTTTGTGGAAAAATAAGAAGAGTTTTCACTCTATAGGTTCAGATATATAGACTTTGATCAAGTCATGATGATAACTTGTGTCCCCATTGATTAAGATTGCATTGAAAATTCATCAAATGTATTAATGACTTGTCTCCCCGTTGATTAAGTCAATTTTATGAAACTTAAAAAATGTCTTTGAACTTGTGATATAAAAATGTTAACTTAAAGGTCCTTGATACGTATGTTATGAATTTGTATTTTGGTTATTCTACCGTAAAAGCAAAAATTCTTGTTTAGATTGAGTCTAAGACTACTGTTTAGACCCATTTAAAATTTTATTGGTAATTTTGAAAAACTTCACTGGTAACGTAAGTATAGGGTTAGGACTTCAAAAATAAAGTTACCAGTAAAATTTATCAAAATTATCAATGGAGTTTCGGACGGGTCTAAAACATTGAGTTTAGACCCGTTCTAACCAAGAATTGCTCAAATAAAAGGATATTTTTTGAAATGTTATATATTTTTTCTTGCTAGATAATTTTATGGAAACTTGGGTCATATTCCTGTAAAATTAAAGTCGACAAGACTCTAATTTGCATTTTAAATTATGTCATTTATCTTTCACAAATTAAATCAAGTGGCTTTGAAAATTATGAGTAGAATTGTATATTAAATTTTAAACTTTCTTTGATGTAATTAATAATCCTAAAAGTTTAAGAGAAATAGTACGCAATATGGAATAAAAAAAGAAAAGAAAAATCACAATCGATGATTAATAGGCCTGAAAATGATGCGGCCTAAATGATGAGCTATAAGTATCAATTAAGCTGCAGGAAGAACCCAAGAAACACAGATCAAACACAGACACAACAATGACTAAACCAGCCCTGTTTGTAGAAATATCACTTTTCATATGTTTCGTATTTACCATAACCTTATTTAGAGCTACCCCTTCTTTTGCTTGCCCTCAACATCAGAAAGAAGCCCGTCTCCACTTCAAACTTCTATTAGAGAGAAACTATTTCGTGAATTTGACTGGTACAGGCTTAGAGTCATGGAATAATCCTAATTCTGATTGCTGTCATTGGAGCCTTGTGAGCTGTCATTGCCACACAACTTCACAACAGGTGACTGGTCTCAATCTCAACTCTCTTTTTCCCTACTTTGACTTTTGGAATTCTTCGGCCAATTCTGATGTTTTGGCACCACTCTTTCATATAAGAACTCTCATGTCCCTTGACATTTCCAATAATTATATACAAGGTGGGATTCCAAGACATGGTTTTGTAAATTTAACAAAACTTGTGTATCTAAACATGAGCGAATGTAGCTTCTGTGGGTCCATTCCTTCTGAATTGTTCCATTTAAGAAATTTACAACACCTTGACCTGAGTTTTAATTTCATGAAGGGGATTTAGGTAGTGATTTGGGTCTCCTTAGCAATTTGAAGGTTTTGAATTTAATTGGTAACAATTTACATGGAGTGATTCTTTCTGAATTATTCAACTTAAGCAATCTAGAACACATTGACTTGAGTTATAATCAGTTGCAGGAGATTTTAGGTAGTGATTTGGGTCTCCTTGGGAATTTGAAGGTTTTGAAATTAATTGATAACAATTTACATGGAGTGATTCCTTCTGAATTATTCAACTTAAGCAATCTAGAACACATTGACTTGAGTTCTAATCGGTTGAAGAGGATTTTAGGTAGTGATTCGGGTCTCCGTAGGAATTTGAAGGTTTTGCAATTAAATGGTAACAATTTACATGGAGTGATTCCTTCTGAATTATTTAATTTAAAAAATCTAGAACACATTGACTTGAGTTTTAATCGGTTGGAGGGGATTTTAGGTAGTGATTTTGGTCTCCTTAGGAATTTGAAGGTTTTGAATTTAAAGGATAACAATTTACATGGAGTGATTCCTTCTGAATTATTCAACTTAAGCAATCTAGAACACATTGACTTGAGTTATAATCAGTTGGACGGGATTTTAGATAGTGATTTGAGTCACCTAAGGAATTTGAAGGTTTTGAATTTATATGGTAACAATTTCTCTGGAGCAATTCCAAGGTCAGTGATGCACTTGCGAGAGCTAGAAAGTCTTCATCTTGACTACAATTTGTTCTCTGGCGAGATTCCAACAGATGAGTTGTTTAGCTTAAAGAAGCTCAAGCATTTGTCTCTTGGGGGAAACAAACTTACTAGGAAAAATGTGGGCACTACCCCGGAAAGCATGTTGTCTTACTTATCTTTGAGTTCTTGCAACATTTCAGGGTATATTCCACTTTGGCTATCAAATCGAACCAATCTTAAGTTTTTGAACTTAAGCGTGAATAACCTTGATGGAACTCTTCCTCGGTGGCTGTCCAAATTAGATCTTGAAGTCCTAAGTTTATCAAATAACAAGCTTTTAGGCTCTGTGCCACCTCAATTGTTTCAATCTGAGAGGTTAGAGTATCTAATCCTATATGGAAATAATTTTTATGGGCCAGTGCCAAAATTCATCTCAAACAATCATCAACTGAGATATCTTGACTTGTCAAACAACAATTTTTTTGGAGAGCTCCCCAATTTTGGTCCAGAGTCAATTTTAACTTACGGCGACTTCTTCTATAACAGACTCTCTGGTCAGCTTCCTAATACTTTTCCATATAACCTATGGGTGCTCTGTCTAGGCCATAATGAGTTCACCGGTCACTTGCCCAAGACTCTAAATTCATCAATTAATCTCTTCTATCTTGATTTCCATGACAACAATATCACAAGTGAAATCCCACCATCTCTCTCCCAAATGTCCTCTCTTCGATTTCTGAATCTTAGGAACAATAATATGAGAGGATCAATTCCAAGTCAACTGTCAAATCTTAGTGAACTTCAAATCCTTGATCTCTCTTATAATAACTTAAGTGGAAAAATACCTTCTTGCTTTGGAAAGCTTTTCAGGATGATTAATAGGCCTCATATTTGGACACCTCAGTTTGGATATGAAACAGTCATACTCTTCCTGATACAACATGACTTGGAAGATTCATGGAAAACTTCAATTCGAGATATCTCCGGTGATAACCTTGACTTGTATACCTTGTTAGACCTGTCAGGCAACCAATTATTGGGAGAAGTTCCAATGACTTTAGGTCTTTTGAAAAATCTGAAGGCATTGAAAATTTCACACAACAAATTCTCAGGCATCATACTAACGGATTTTGGTGGTCTGGAGAATTTAGAAAGCCTAGACTTGTCACACAACAACCTCTCTGGTCATGTACCGCAAACATTTGCAAAGCTTCAACAGCTCAGCACCTTGGACTTGAGCAACAACAAACTCACTGGTCGAATTCCAGAGGGCCCTCAAATGGACCATCTGAATGATCCAAAGTTTTACGCTAATAACAATGGATTGTGCGGGATGCAAATTGAAGTACCATGTGAGGAAAAATTAACAAAGACAAAGGTAGAGGAAAGTGAGAGAACAGAGTCATGGTTCTCATGGGAAATGGCATGGATTGGATTTCCTGTTGGGTTCTTTTCTGCAGTTTGGTTGCATACTCCTTTGGGTTTTAAGAAGTTGCTCCAGAGCGCAGAAAACGACATCATGTTAGAAGAAGGTAATGAGGTCTATGTTGTATGGTACTTGTATGGTCATGCAGTCATGGTGTTCTGTTTTATCAAGTAAAAGTTGTAAACAATAAAATAAAAACTAGTACTTCCATTCCTCTTTCAAAAAGATATTCTTGTTGCGATGCTTGCCTCAATTTTAGAGTAGCAGTTCAGGAGAATTATGGTTAGATGAGATCTGAGTACAAAAATTTTACTAGACTTTTTCAGGCGAAATATATAATCTATTGAAATTTTTCATTTGAATATAAATATGACTATGGTGATTTTAACATTACTTACAGTACTCTTATGGATCCGGGCACATCTGGGCCGGGTATTTCCGTTTGCAGCGCAAGTTTGGCAACTTAATCCGGCCTCGCATGCACTACCTGAAGAGCACGTTTCTCCGATCTGTTTCAATAGTGAAAAATGTATAAAACGGAAAATTTAACTACATGAAAGAAATCAAAATATGTAATTAAGAAAAGGGAATTAAATGATAAAAAGGGTAATGAAGGGAAAACCTGGAGACTTGAACCAGAGGAGAAGAAAAAGAATGTGATTAACAGGAGATAGAGAGGCAGATTAATGAAGAAGTTAGATCTCGGCATTGAAAAATGACAAAAGGAAAGAGCGCGTCAAGGGTTTATTGTCTCAAAAGAAAACAGACAGAAAAAAATTAGAGGGATGTGATTGTGATCAAGGAACCTTCATTGGGAAATTTCCGTTTCTTGTGAGAGAGGGAGAGAAAATACGAAGACAAAGTGAATTTCTTAAGGATACCCTTGCTAGTACTAAGTTGTTGTCTTGGGCTGTTTTTTTTTAAAAGAAATTTCAAATATTGCAGCTTTATATTTTAACTCAAAATTGGTATATTTTTTAAAATGTTCAACTGTTAAAATTATATTTTTCAATATTTACGAGAAGAATATTAAATTTTGACCAAAAAAAATTCAAAAATCATTATTAGTTCTGGGTAGATCTTTTTTCATTATTGTTTAGTATGCATCAATTTGTTTAAAAAAATATCTGATACCAAACATTTTTTACATTAATAAATACTTTGAAAATAGACCAAACGACCTTAAAGAAAGAAAAAAAATGCTCCTAGTTTTTGCAAATTTGAAACCATGATGTTCTGCTTAGTTTTTCTGTTAAGTCTTGGAAAGTAGTTTTGTTTTTGGAGTCAAACTTTATCTATGGTGCAAAACTAAAGTCCTAGGAGTATTTAACAAATGCAAATATATATATATATATATATATATATATATATGTAGAGAGAGAGAGAGAGAGAGAGAGAGAGACTTGGTCTTTTTAAGGAAAATTCTGTTTTAAATTGATCTTAGAAAAAGCTAAAAAGGAACCAAAAATTCTGTTTTACCCTTCTCCGCAAACGGAAATGCTCGGCTAATATAATTTATTGAAATTTGCCATTAGAATATAAATATGAATAATGACAGATAACCCACCACCGCCCAGTCCTCAAACGTACCACAAATTGGTTATCCGTCATTATTCAAAAACAGGGTGTAAAATAAATTCAGCAAAAGCAGGAAGTTAAAATAAAATGGAAAAACGAAAGTTAAAACAGAAATGTAAAGGAAAAAAAAGTCAAAAACAGATGGCAACAATAGCCAATTTAACATATTTCTCCGGATCTTTCAAATTTCAAAATATTATATTTTTCCTTGTTCGAGAATAAAATAGAGTAAATGAAAGAATTTAATGGGGTACTCTTCCCATCAATCCAACATATCCAGAGGAGGAGAAATTTTTGCCTGAGCCAGGTTCTTGTAGACCAAATAAATTTAAACCATCAAAGATGAATGGTTATTCATCTCATTCATAAAGACTCGATCCAAACAAGAACTTATAAATTTATACTTGCAATCATAAGAGCCAAAAATATAGCCTTAATTAATTAACAATTATTTTCTGAGCTTGTTAAGACCCCCTTTGTTACAACTTATACTTTTATTGAAGTACTTTATTGCAAAGGGCTTTGTCAAGAAGAGTTGCTATTTTGAGGTTTTATACTCCATTTAGCTCTTTACGGTTTAAAAGGCAATCTATATATTCCATGATATGGTTTGAACCCTTTTTTTGTAATTTATTTTCTTATTTTGGGTAGAGACGATAATTTCTTTTGCAGCAAACTAAAAGTTTCACATACTTATTTGAAATTGAGACTTCTTTGTGATCGTGAGCTTAACTCAACGGTTAAATCTTTTTTTTTTTTATATATCAGAGTTATGTCGCAGTTTTGAATTTGAGATTTCTTTGTGATCCTGAGCTTAATTCAATGGTTACAACTCTTTTCATATGAGAGCTATGTCGTAGTTTTGATCTATGTTTTTATTCTTTTGTGAAAAATATCATAATCATTTTGATTACTAAGTAGTACCTCAGTCCTAAAATGATAATCACGTTTATTATTTATCTAATTAAAAGATTGATTTTTAAATATTAAATTATAAAAAATTTTATATTTAAAAATAACAAAATTTTAATAACTAAAATCAAAATTTCTTCAAACAATCAAACATAATGTAATCAAATATTGTTCAAAAGCCATATACGTTTCAAAATTCAAATATTTTAAAATTGAAATTCCCTTACCTTCACTCGTAGTAATTGATTTATTTAAAAATAAAATTACAATGCAACTGATGAGATGGCAAAACCCTGCAGTTCACGCGTTATTCCAGGAGTTTTTAGTAGCAAACACTACAGTTCAGGGTGAGAGTATTGCTGGTCCCGTGGGGCCTGATCGATAGCTGCCTCCTCCTCCCTCTTGTATTAAATTGAACGTTGATGAGGCTATCTTAAAAGAAGATCTGGCATCTGGTGGAGGAATGATTTTTCACGATGAATTGTTAGCAACTGGGGAGGGACTGACCTTTGGGTTGCAGCAGGGATATGATCGGCTAATGGTGGAGTCTTATCTGTTTATGACTGGTGCAGGATTTGGCTGCATCATCCACTCCCTTCTCGCCTTGGGAGGTCCTACTTTACGACATAAATGTTCTTTTGGCAAAACGATCCAAAACGATTTAAATGTAAAACGATTTAAACATGCATACGTGTACTTTACTAAAAAGATTTTTCTCAATTCCAATAATGTTCTTTTCACTATATTCCTAGGCGGTTTAATAGGGCGGCTCATTTGCTGGCTCACCAAGCTAAGGGTTATTCAAACTGTATGAGTTGGTTGGGGTCTCCAACTCAGTTTCTTTTGGCTCAGTTAGCTTATTCAAAAGACAAATAAAGCCAATATCGAAAGCATTTCCGAAGCGTTACCGCGAAAATTACTTATCACTTTCTTCCGTGTCACAAATTTAAGCATTTTCTCGAATGCCACTAATCCTTAACAAAAATCACCTCCAGGGAATCAATTAAGAGTTATCATCAATCGCTAAAATCATATTTAAATTACACAGCTTTATATTTAATTGAATAGTTTTACAAAAATGTCAAATACATGTGATTAACTAGATTAATATCCAGAAGTAAATTGTATTAACTCGATGAAAACACAAATGCTAAGTGTTAAATACAAAAATGTGGAAGAAACTACTTTCTCCATCCCAATTTATATTTTATACTGCACTATTGATCTAATAAATTGATTAATTTTTTTTCTTTAACTTCAAATTAATAAAGTAATTAAAATTTTAGTAATATAGTTTCATAAAGTTCCACTCTCCCCAACGGAGTAGCCAAAATGTAGATGTTGAGATCTACCAGATCAAAAATTCGATGGAGTACATGGCCGGTCAACAAAATCACTCATAAAATCTACAAACTAATTTCTTAGTGTAATATTGAAATAAAAATAGAGAAATTGTATAAAGAATACAATAACAGAGATTTACGTAATTTGATTTATTAGATTTATATCCACGGGCACAATTGATAGGTTTTCCATTTATCAATCAAGAATTAAAAGAGTTTATTGTGAAATTTATATAGTTCTAGATAAAGAGAGAAGAGTTTGAGTCTCAATCACAGTTTGGAAAGTAAGAAAATAGCGAGTATTATCGTTGTGTATGTAATGAGTTCTTTGCGGTAGCCGTTTTTTGAGCGGGTAAACCATGAGGCATACTCATGCTGTTTCTCCTCACTGAATTTTCGATAGTATTGGAAACCTTAAGAATCTGAAGAACAATTTCTTTGGAAAAATTCAAAAATCAGGAAGAACAGAAAGTATTATTAGATTTGGAAAATAATATTTTGCCCAATAAAGTGTTTCAACTCTAAGATTTGGTTCCAAAGAAATAATGTTTTTCTTGTTCGAATTTGCGTTCAGAATCTGAGGCCATGGGTTCGAGCCTCAAGGAAGAAGATTTAAAGAAGCCTTTGCAATACAACATTGTTTTGGTTAAATAGGGCCGATTTCATTTAACCCAAAACGACGTCGTTTTGAGGTTGCAGGGACAAAAAAAACCTAGGTCTAGGCGAACGCCCAGACCCAAAAAAAACGGTTGCCCCACGACACTTTCGCCCCAGGGTTCACGCCTTGGGGTGTTTTTGTCCAAAATCGCCTATGGCCGCGCTCAGAGTGCGTTTTTTTTAAACATTGGTTCAGATTGCTCAATATATATGGTATGACACCCCACAATAACAAGAGTAATTTTTTTTATAAAAAAAATTCCTTAAAAGGCAAAATAGTGTGATGTGGGTTAAATTTCTCCCACCAATCAAATGAATACATGTAGCAACTCTAAGGGGTAAGAAAGTAATTTTATGATTTAAAGATGACGACCAATCAAAGAGCACGTAAGAGTGGCAAATAGTTAAATCCTGCTTAAGGACAATATGGTAATTTTTTTCCAAACCCTAATCACAATGGAAATCTTAGTACACATGCTACTCTACCTGAATACTTTTCATAATTGGGCAATATAGTCCATACATACCACTAGGGGTGAGCATGGAACCCGATTGACCCGCGAACCCGACTCAAACCGGTATAATAGGTTGGGTTGGGTTGTGTCTTTTTAGAGATTAGGTTGGGTTGTGTCTTTTTAGAGATTAGGTTGGGTTGGGTTGGGTTGAAAATATTTTGAACCTGATGGGTTGGGTTGGCTCATAGGTTCAAAATTTTCAACTTGACCCAAACCGGTAACCCGATCAAATATATAATTATATATTTTATATTTATTGAATATAAAATAGTGTATAAATAATTATAGTAAATTGTAAAATATATAATCATAAAATATTTATTCTAATTACTACTAGTGTGTAAAATTATATGTAGCAGATATTCCAATGTCCAAACAAGTCTCATACTTTTCAATTACCCAGATTTTAGTTTCAAATATTTACATTAGAAACAAATACTGATTTCAAGTTACGAAATAGTTTTCAAAATTATTCTTAAGCATAACTTCAATCAGAATAAATTGATGCACAATTAACTTATGCTAACAAAATTTTGATTTCTTATACCGTTGTAACTATAAAATAAACATATGAATTAACACTCTAACATATAAGATTCTAGTCGGGATCAATGTATGCAAATAAACTTATATTCCAAAAATATGTACCATAATGTTGAAGGAAGAAATATTGAATGCATGATAAAGCTTTGTAATATTAACTTGCTGGAAGCTTTTCATGCAAACATTATTGAACCATTCAATTTGCCTCTCTGTGACCTTTTAAGAGCCCTAATGTTGCTTCCAAGTACATTAAAGCATAATCCAAAAATTAGACTGATTAGTGAGAAAGCATTAGCACGACCAACAAATGTTAAGTTATTAAAATATATTATTAGCAAATGTGCAGAAATTCAATTTTCCTTCGTAATTGAACAATCTTCTAAAGTAAGTTAAATTCATGTCAACTAAAATAATTCCTAGTGCAACATTCAGATGAAGATTGTGTTTTTCAATATAACAATGAATCCATATTCTAACATCAAGGACTTCAGGCTGTGAGCATGCAGATGAGCAATTTACCATGGTCACTTCATTAGGCTTTATATTACTCGCTTGCATTTCATGAAACAATTCCAAAGCATCCTTACCAAGTTTGGCTTCAATGTAGCCTCCAATTATGGTATTTCATGGCACAACATCATTCTCCTGCTTGTCATCAAAAAGCTTCTTTAGCAATATCCAAAAAACAAATTTAATATAGCCTACAATCATTGTATTCCATGAGACAATTGTTCTATTTGCCATGTTATCAAATATTATTTGTGTTGTTAGGCATACATATTTTACTTGTAATATGAAAGGATTTAGTTTTGGATTTAATATAATATTTTTTGTTATGTAATGTGTATGGTTTAATTATTTAGTAAAAAAAATATATTAACTCGGTGACCCAAACCGATCCAAACCAATTAGAATGGGTTTGGTTGAGTTGAGGTTGGATGGGTTCATAGGTTGGGTTGGGTTGAGCTTTTTCCAACCCTGTATGAATGGGTTGGGTTGAAATTTTAGGATAACCCGACCCATGCTCACCCCTACGTACCACTATATAAACGAGGCTCTTCCTTCAGCTTGACTAGACAGGTTTTCGATATCAACACAGTGTAATGATAATTCAAAAAATCATATTTTTGGCATCATTCTTGCATGTACAAATTAGAATTTTTTTTCATCACTAAGATCCTAGAAAGTGAGCGAACAGAAAGAGCCTAACTATAATAATTGATATATTGAATTGAATTTATAATAATACCATTTTTTATTAAATAAATAAAACGATAATTTTATTACATAATAATTGATGTATCATTATTACATTTAAAATTTGATTAGGAAGAATGGCCGATGATATATATGGTGATAAGAGTGTAAATACTTTTGTCATCCAAAAGTAATTTAGGATTATGAATAGTATCAAAATTGATTATTAGATTAAAAGGTACAAAACTTAGATACTTATTTTAGGCAAAAATATTTTTTTCAAATTTTTATTCATTAAAAAAACAAGTAAAAAGAACGTATTTAGCATAGTTTAATAAAATTAAGGCAGAAAAGACTTTAATTCTCAAATTAAGTCAAGCGTTTTGAAAATTATGAGTAGGATTGTATTAAATTTTAAACCTACTTTGATGTAATACAAATGACTTGAAACCATGGTTTGGTCCTTGAATAAAACTTGGTAAGTCCTTCTCACTTTTACTAATTTCCATACCCTGTCATGGGGTTTTATAATTAACAAACACTTTCAATGTCTTTATGGAAAAATAGGAAGAGTTTTCACTCTCTAGGTTCAGATATATAGAATTTGATCAAGTCATGATGATGACTTGTGTCCCCATTGATTAAGATTGCATTGTAAATTTATCAAATGTATTAATGACTTGTCTCCCCGTTGATCAAGTCAATTCTATGAAACTGAAAAAATGTCTTTGAACTTGCGATACAAAAATGTTAACTAAGGTCCTTAATAAGTATGTGAAGAATTTGTATTTTGGTTATTTTACTGTAAAAGCAAAAATTCTTGTTTAGATTGGGTCTAAGACTACTGGTTAGATCTATTTAAAACTCTATTAGTAATTTTGAAAAATTTCACTGGTAACGTAAGTATAAGGTTAGAACTGCAAAAATAAAGTTACCAGTAAAATTTATCAAAATTATCAATGAAGTTTTGGACAGGTCTAAAACATTGGGTTTAGACCCGTTCTAACCAAGAATTGCTCAAATAAAAGGATTTTTTTTGAAATGTTACATATTATTTCTTGCTAGATAATTTTATGGAAATTTCTTTCAGACTATGTATTCCTTTAAAATTGATCATCATATTTTTCATGGAGTGATTCCTCATGAATTTTTGAACTTAAGCAATCTAGAATACATTGACTTGAGTTATACTCAGTTGGAGGGGATTTTAGGTAGTGATTTGGGCCTCTTTAGGAATTTGAAGGTTTTGAATTTAAATGATAACAATTTACATGGAATGATTCCTTCTGAATTATTCAACTTAAACAATCTAGAACACGTTGAATTGAGTTATAATAAGTTAGAGGGGATTTTAGATAGTGATTTGAGTCACCTAAGGAATTTGAAGGTTTTGAATTTAGATCATACCAAGTTACCTGGAGAGATTCATATGGAGATTAGAAACCTCACTAAATTAAGAGAGTTGATAGTCCAGGGGAACAATTTCTCTGGAAAATTTCCAAGGTCAGTACTTCACTTGAGAGAGCTAGAAAGACTTCACCTTGATTACAATTTGTTCTTTGGCGAGATTCCAATAGATGAGTTGTTTAGCTTAAAGAAGCTCAAGTATTTGTCTCTTGGAGGAAACAAACTTACCTGGAAAAATGTGAGCACTACTCCGGAAAGCATGTTGTCTTACTTATCTTTGAATTCTTGCAACATTTCAGGACACATTCCACTTTGGCTATCAAATCAAAGCAATCTTAAGTTTTTGAACTTAAGCGTGAATAATCTTGAACGAACTCTTTCTCATTGGCTATCCAAATTAGATCTTGTTTTCCTAAGTTTATCAAATAACAAGCTTTCAGGCCCTGTGCCACCTCAATTGTTTCAATCTGAGAGGTTAGAGTATCTCACCCTATCTGGAAATAATTTTTATGGGCCAGCGCCAAAATCCATCTCACACAATCATCAATTGAGTTATCTTGACTTGTCAAAAAACAATTTTTTTGGAGAGCTCCCCAATTTTGATCTAGAGTCAGGTCTATTTTATGCTGACTTCTCCTATAACAGACTCTCTGATCAGCTTCCTAATACTTTTCCACATTACCTATGCATGCTCTGTCTAGGCCATAATGAGTTCACTGGTCACTTGCCCCAGACTCTAGATTCATTGATTCATCTCTTCTATCTTGATCTCCATGACAACAATATCACAAGTGAAATCCCACCATCTCTCTCCCAAATGTCCTCTTTTCGATTTCTGAATCTTAGGAACAATAATATGAGAGGATCGATTCCAAGTCACTGTCAAATCTTAGTGAACTTCAAATCCTTGATCTCTCTTATAATAACTTAAGTGGAAAAATACCTTCTTGCTTTGGAAAGCTTTTCAAGATGATTAATGGGTCTTATAGTGATATATTGGAGAATGGATTTGAGATAGCCTTTTTCGACATGACACATGACTTGGAAATTTCATGGAAAACTTCAATTCGAGATATCTCCGGTCATAACCTTGGCTTGTATGTCTTGTTAGACCTGTCAAGCAACCAATTATCAGGAGAAGTTCCAATGACTTTAGGTCTTTTGAAAAATTTGAAGGCATTGAACATTTCACACAACAAATTCTCAGGCAACATACCAACGGATTTTGGTGGTTTGGAGAATTTAGAAAGCCTAGACTTGTCACACAACAACCTCTCTAGTCATATACCGCAAACATTTGCAAAGCTTCAACAACTCACCACCTTGGACTTGAGCAACAACAAACTCACTGGTCGAATTCCAAAAGGCTCTCAAATGGACCGTTTGAATGATCTAAAGTTTTACGCTAATAACAAGGGATTGTGCAGGACGCAAATTGAAGTACCATGTGAGGAAAAATCACTAGAGGCAATGGTAGAGGAAAGTGAGAGAACACAGTCATGGTTCTCATGGGAAATGGCATGGACTGGATTTCTTGGTGGGTTCTTTTCTGCAGTGTTGGTTGCATACTCCTTTGGGTTTTACGAAGTTGCTCCAGAGCGCCGCAAACGACATCATGTTAGAAGAAGGTAACGAGGTCTATGTTTGTATGGTACTTGTATGGTGATGCAGTCTTGGTGTTCTGTTTATCAAGTAAAAGTTGTAAACAACAAAATAAGAACTAGTACTTTCATTCCTTTTTCACTAAGATATTCTTGTTAGAGTGCTTGCCTCAATTTTAAAGTAGTAGTTCAAGAGAATTATGGTTAGATGAGACTGAGTACAAAAATTTTACTAGACTTTTTCATGCGAAGTATATAATCTCTTGAAATTTTCCATCAAAATATAAATATGTTTATGGTTATTGAATTTGAGACCTTATCGTCAAAGGGGAGGTATGATTTATCGACAAAGATATTTTTAAACCATAGTTTATAATCGTTTTGATTATTAAATAGTTCCTCAATCCTAAAATAATAATTATGTTTATTATTTATTTAATTAAATGATTAATTTTTAAAATATTAAAATTTTTATTTTTTAAATATTAAATTATTTAATTTTTTATATACATTAATATAATTTTTATATTTTAAAATAATAAAATATTAATAACTAAATTCAAAATTTCTTCAAACAATCGGATATAATATAATCAAATATTGTCAAAAGCCATACATGTTTCAAAATTCAAATATTTTTAAATTGAAATTCCCTTAACTTCACTCGTAGTATTTGATTTATTTTAAAATAAAATTACAATGAAATTGATGAGTTGGCAAAACCCCACCGTTATTGACACGTGGCGAACCACAATTGGATGGCTAGTACCAATAAAATGAATAAATAATGATAAATTCAGGAAGAAAAAAAAAATCACATCATACTAAATCCAAGTTCCTATTCGTCTCTCTCTCTTGTTCTCCTAACGAAAGAAAAGGAGAAGAAGCCCAGGGCATATGGTAAGAAGCCTTCGAGATGGCGGTGTCCCGTGAGGTATCAATCCTGTCATTGCGCTGCACATGATTTACATCCTCCACAATGGAAGGAGGAGGGGTAACGTTGTCAGATATATACGGGACCGCCAAGAGGCTTCTCTTGAGAGCTCGAGACGGGATCGAGCGCATCGAGTGCTCCACCTCCAACTCAGCTCAGCCATCGACTCGACGGAGCTTTTTTTTGCCGTCAAGAACGACATCTCCCACCTTCAATCCCTCTGCTCTGACATGGACCGCCTCTGGCGCTCCGTCTCCGCCAGATCCCAACGCGATCTCTGGCAAAGGTACGCTCTACATATTTTTTTTTTATTTTCTTGATTTCTTGAATATTCTTTTTCTCTGCCGAATTGGTGGATTTGTACTGTGTGTGTATACATGTGGTCATGTGGGTATTATGTGTCTCTGTAGGTGTATTGGTATGCAGGTGTGCGTCTTTGTTCAAATTAAATTGTGTATTTTCGGTGAAATATGCTTAGGAGTTGGCCCTAATTAAGTTGCAAAAGATTTCGAGCGATTGAACCGATTCTGGGCATGTATTCTGTTCATTGGTTGCTCTTTTTTGCCTGGTGGATCGAAATTTTTTCTTGGGGTTGTCTCGTAGTGCAAAATTTTGGGTTTCATTTCCATCCACCCAAATTTCCTCCTCCATGGACTCGGCAACTATCCAAGAAATCCCCACCACTGAAAGTGCCAAATCCCATAATTGTCTAGTCCAAGGGCACCAAATTTAAAAGGTAATATCTTCTTCCTTGCATAACTATTTACTAGAACATTTCCTTTTTTTTTAAGATTGTTAATGGCTAAGGTTCTACACCATGATGCTTCCCTAGCAAAGGCAACCTTTCAGGGAGCCCTTCTACCCTACCCCATGAATACTTGCATGAAGGGCCCAGTGGTACGACTTAACATTGAAAGATTCATTCCTTTGTAGTTCCCACTTCACACAATCTCTCTATTCACATCACCTAAAAAGCTGTACAACAACACAAAGAACCTGGAAAGCTTCTCTAGTTCCCAATCTTGGGTAGTGCGAGTAAAAGCAACACTCCAAGACCTTTCTCCATCATTCATGGTCATGCAAGAATCAACAAGAGCATCTTTTTTCCTATTCCAAATAGAAAAGGGTTGAGGAATTTGATTTCTTTTAAATATGTTCCTAGTCATAGTTACCAGTATCCTTATACCCCTCTTGGAACGGCAATCCGGGTCCTATGTTTTGATTTGTGGTGCATTCAAATTTTTCTTAAGACTTTTAGCTAAAAAACTTTTAAAAAAAATCTAAACACAAGAAAGGATTTAAGAGAATGTTCATACTTTATTTTTAAATTTATGTTTTCTAATATATATTTGTTGACTTTACTATTTTGTCAAAACTCTAATATTTTTTAAACTACTATTATGCACACAATTCGATTGAAATTGTACTCTTAAATATATCTAATAACCTAAATTTTTACATGTACTTATATATAATATAAATTATTTAAGTCTACCCAAAACGTATCACGTACAGGGTGGATAACATTAGACGTTCCCATAACTGTACCGCGAACCAGGGTGTACTGAGTTTGTTTTAACTATGTTCCTAGTTAGGTTTTATGGATTTCATTTCTCTGTTATTAATGGTATTAGAAGATGATGTATGCCTTTTTTGGGGTGTGCTTGATATTTTTTGTTCATGATGTTGATTTTCTTAGTACTAATGTACTAATTGCACCTGCATCTGGTTTTTTCATTTTTTCTACTTATAGGATTTGCATTTATTTATGTCCTGATCAATGAGGATTTTGCAGTTATTATGCATCTACTGTTATATTGCAACCAGTGTTGCAATTTGGTGGTATTTTATCTTGATAGAATGCAACTTATGTTTTGTGACTCAGAAAAGTTGAACAAGTAGCAGAAGAGGCTGAATCGTTGAAAGGAAGTTTGGATAATTACTCTTTCAGGAATCAAAAACAGATGATGGAAGCTAAAGAAAGGGCAGAATTGCTTGGAAGTGCTTTATGTCATTCTTTTGTTTGTTTCAGTGATGTAAAAAGACTTAAGGGTCTTCTGGTCTGTAATCTAGTTACATTCTTCTTTTTTTTCTTTAATTTTTTGCAGGGAAGGAAGAATAGATTAATTTTTAACAGAAATTACAATATTTACAGGATTAGTTCAGATAATTCTTAAATGTAAATGGAGTTACATATATGCTACCATATAATGGCTTCATTTTCTGTTCTAGAATATGACAATATTTGACGAGGAAGCACAAGCAATGCAGTCAGTCCGAAACTCAAAGATGATGCTTGAAGAATCTTTTTCTACTGGAACAGCTATCCTCTCAAAATATTCAGAACAAAGGGAACACTTAAAGGTATCTGCATTTTGGCCACAAATACACGTGCACACACAGGTTTCATATGGTTTGGTCTGTGTGTGCTTGCATACAGTCACGTTGCACCCACACATGCACAGAAATGATACAGTAAAGAAAGGTCAAAGGTGAACTTTTAGATTTTGATCTGGTTATGTTCTTCTGGTTTTCAAGAATGTGAGCATTTGTTTTGCTGCAGTAATTCAATAAACTGGATAAGGAACCTGATTTAATCACTTCCTGATCTTTTAAGTAAAAGAAGAGAGAAGCTTTATAGAGGTTGTATAAACTGATTTTCATAGGTAAGATGTATTAGATTGCATTTAGAGGCCAATCTAGGTGCAAATGGCTTTGCTCAGATACTTTTAGCCCTTATGTGATGGTGGAGATATTTAGCCAGTTTGTTGGATTATTAGGAAAACTGATAAAGTTGGCTTAGGTTAATTTATAAAAAGTTAACTGATCAAGTTTTATATTAAAGTTTTAGCTAGATTTGAGATATCTATTAAATTTACTAGCATATCCGTGAGCTTTTTTACAGTAAAGTGGTCTTTCTTTTAAGTTCTTAGCATCATTACTTTTTCTTTTCTGCAGAAAAGCAAAAAGAAAGAGAAATGTAATAAGAAAAATTCCAGTCATCCTTTTTTTATTTTTTATAATGGTTCTGGTAGTAGTATAAGACTGTAGATTTCTTTTTGAAATTCAGTTAGTAATTGAGAGTAACTTTTCATTCTTAATGATTGGTAGTGGAGTATAGGTTGTGGGTATTCAATTATTGAATGAATTACTAAATCCAGTTTGAATTATTGGTCATTGCGCAAGTAGTTATAAGAGGAAATTGATTAAAAGAAAGAATAGTAGATAAGTATCAATGCATTGACATAGTTTTTACATCTGATGCTGATTACTTTTAATCTTGGTTCAGAGGGTGCAACGAAAGGCTCTGGATGTTCTCAACACAGTGGGGCTCTCCAACTCTGTGTTGAGGCTCATTGAAAGGCGGAACCGTATTGATACATGGATCAAATATGTAGGGATTGTTTTGACAGTGGTCATCTTGTATTTCTTTCTGAAATGGACTAGTTGATCTTTACTTCATGATTTGATGTGCGTAGCACATATTGTCGTCCTTCTGTTACAAACATATTGCAGTTCTTAGTCTGCTCTTCTGTAATGAGGCTGTATGGGGGCATTCTTTGAGAAGACAAACGCATATAAAATGTATCTTTGAAGAAAGGGTTTTTTTTACCTTCTTAAGCTAACCAGAAGAGTTGGATGGATTCTGGTTCTTGCTATTTGTAACCAGTATGTAACCAAGAGACAAGATAATGACATACTCCATTTACTGTTTCTCATAGGAAATTAATGTGCCTTTTATGTGAGTTTTTGAATGGGATCTTGTGGTTGATTCTGTAGTTTATAAACTTTAATTTGAACTTAATTTAAAATCTTAATCATGTCATGTATTCAGTGAAAAGAAAAAGAAGAACTCCTTTTTTGATTGTGGAGAGAGATGATCAGGTAGATACCGTGATTATTTTATGAAATAACTTCTTGATCGTTTTATTAACATTGTTAGCTAATCTTTTGGTTTTTTCCTTTGTTGATTAGAAAAGATGTTATGTTTAGCTTGCCTCTATTTTTTATGTGCAAACGGTTTGTTAAGAGTTTTAATAGATTATTTTTCAGTTAATTTTTTTAATTGTTTTAATTTAATGAATTTAAATATTTTAATAGGCTCTGACATTCCTAGAGAGAATATACAAGTGTTTAATGATTTTTTAAATTAAATTCTCGCACTAATTAGGAAAAGAGACAGATTTTAGACTTTGACTTGGAATTAGCCGTTTTTACTCATTCGAACGAGTTTGGGGCTGTTCTTGGACTTTTTGAAAATCTTAGATAGCTTTCTTTCAAGTACAAGTATTTTGAGATACAAATTCATCATGAATTTTAAATGAGACCTGAAACACTAAAATTTAACAGCTTCGGAGTTGTTTCGGTAAAAAAATAAGTTCTCATTCATTTGTTATCGGATCAAGACCCATAATATATAATTGAAAAGATAATTAAAATATCTACTAACATGGAGAAGGTAAGATTCCCAAGTGCTATGGAAAAAACTTGTTAGACTTGAAACTCATGTTCTTAGTCTTTCGGCAAAGTCATCTTTTGTGGTTTAAGAATTCTCCTTATTCTCTTATATCAATTAAAATGGTAAGTGCTTGAACTTAACGAGGTTTGAATCTCAATCACTCGTGACAACTCATCATCTTTGGTGTTTTTATGGAGTTCAAAGGAGATGAATTATCATTTATTAAATTATACAAAATTGAGTGTCTATAAGCCTTCTTTAGTTAGTGAAGCCCACTTAACCCAAGTTGACGGAAACCAATTTTTTTTTTTATAAGGCTAGTTCAATTCAGCCATAAAAAGCCCATACTTGACCTGGTTTCAACTAACTCTTCATTTACTTCAGATATGCGTGCAAATCTAGGGTTAACAATATAGACGATGTTTGGGGAATGATTTAAGCAAGCTTAAATCCAATTTGCTTAAATCTATTTAAAGTAGTTTGGTGCTATTTGGATCCTTATTTTAAGAAAGATCACAAACAACCCTTTTAAGTTTATAGAGATTTAAGCAAGCTGAATTTAAGTTTGTTAAAATCTTCTCCAAATGTCGTCATATTCATAAATAAAATGGATTTTCAATACAAATGAAGCCATAAGTCTCATCAATCACTTTAAAGCAAAACTTTGCAGTTATTAACCAAGATCTCATTCTTTTAAATGAAAAATGAATCTCAATAATTTTCAATTGCTCTTTAATCAAATCATCCCAATCAATCTTACTTGGACATAGAAGTTATTTACTAGAACGTTTTCTAATTGAAACCCTCACTCAAAACATTCTCAAAAGGCCTTTTAATACCTTCCCAAGCAGTACATTCTTAACTTGTCCAATAAGGGGACATGTGATCCAAATTTGTAAATATGTGGGCTTGAAAATGTTCACTAGGCCGTGTTTGGTAAATTGACTTAAATGACTCCCTAAACATGACTATAGTTAGAGTTATCGGATCGAATCAAAATATATTACAATAAGTCTTACGCTCATCAAAAGCTATAGTTTACTCGATCATAACATTTTTACTAAGTGGAGTAGTGAGAATATGATTGAACATCTGTTAATGTTACATTGACTAACCTATTCACATGTAAGTCATTCTATAAATACCCCACATTTTAGTAAAAATTGTTTTCTATACAAGATGACATACTTTTTTTGGGTGTCTCTTTTATCCTTTTGCCCTCCATTTATCATCACATTATCTCGAATCCTCCATAACATGAGCCACACAAATTTTCTATTTAATACTTGTATAATAATCAAATCTATAAAATTTTAATTACATATGATTATTGTAATATATGATTTAACTCAAATTCCATACAATTTAAAAACTTACAAAATTTTATATATATAAAAAAACTAAAGTTTATACCTAATCTTAAAATTTATCAAAACAATTTAAATTTTTATAGATTTAGAATTCTCAATTATGTTAGCTGATAACTCATAACCAGTCATTTAATGTTGGAAAAATAAAATTTATTAAGTGAAATCTTAAAAACTCAATACAAAGTATTTAACCAAGTTTTGCTTAAAAAATCCCTCTTTGCAATTCCAATACGTATTAGATAGTTCCTTAAATAACATTTGATAAAATTTGAATGATATAAAATGACAAATATACATTAGATAAATGGGAAAGTTTTGTTGTTTCTTAACATATTGGATGATTTATGCTACTTATGTAAATGAAATTGATATCAAATACAATACCATACGAGCCAAATATTCAAGAAGAATTGAGAAAATCCAAGTAACGAAGAGGTGTCAAACTTTTTTCTTTTGGATGAAACTTAATTAGCATGATGTACTTGAAAAACCATTATTTTTTTATAAAAGGAAAATTATTTTATTTTCTGTAAGTGCGTGTAAATAGTCAAAATGATCGATTCGGTCGGTTAAAAATTTTAATCAATTTTTTAGTCATTTTGACATAATTAATTTAAATATTTCGTTATTATCGAATTAATTTCGATCGGTATGATCGGTTAATCGGTTAACTGATATTATTTATATAATTAATTTTTTAAAAATTTATTTAATATAGTAAAAAACATCTGGAATTTATTTATAGTTGATAATATGCCACGTGTATATGTCATTATGTTATGACATAATCATTTGCTATTAAGATCATATTTCTTTTGGTGCTATATATTTATAAAGATCAACGGCAACCAAAGTCCCTTGGGCATTTTAGTCAATTCAATAATCGCGTGACCACGTTAATTCCATAAAACCAGGAGTCGGTCAACAGGCAGTTTCAACGCACCTCAATCTTGGGGCGGGAATTGCAAAACAAAATTAAAAAAAAACTTCTTTTTTTGCTTTGCTTTTTTTCATTTTTCTTGTGGTTGTTTTCTCAAACACTAGAAAAGCGCTCCCTGTTCTAAAAATGGCCCCTGGTTTTGTACCCTCTTTCCTTATATATCACCTCCTCTCCCTACAGTTTCCACAACCCAAAACTATGTCTTTATCAGTAGATTCAGTACCCCTTTTTTCCCTTCTCATCTTGATCTAAAAACAATACCCATTTTCACACTATTATATCAAATTTCTTCTTTAATTTCACATCTCACAAAAATCTGCTATATATATATGTATATATATACTTGGTGGGTTTTTTGAGTTTTACTTGATGGGTTTGGATTCATTACTTGAGCCAGAGTTTATCGGGTGAAATTTTTGCTGGTTTAGAATTTTGGGTCTTCAAAAAATCCGTTTAATTATCAGTTTGGTTCACATCATCAATGATCTATATATATGGGGAAATAATAGAAAAATATAAATCTTGAATTATTGAGAGATAAGAGTACTTGGTGCTTGTATTGATCGATGACGATAGAGACTGCTGGGCGGTTGATGAAGCAAAGAAGGGAAACGGTCAGGCATGTTAATAAAGTTGGGTATCATGTGAATAAAATTATAAAGAAGAAGAAGATGGAGAGGTGCAAAGAGAGAATAAAGCATACTGTGCCCACGGTTCCTATGGCACTTCAAAAGCTGTTTCTTTCTTGTCGAGATGCGTTTAAAGGCCATGGCACCGTTCCTTCTCCTTGTGACGTGCAACAGCTGTGCTGCATTCTTGGTACGTATATATCTAGCTATGCAATTTCATACTAATTTCAATTCACTTTAATGTTTTTTGGGCTATTTATTATTTTGGTTAATTATTTATTTTATAAGATTCTGCTTTTCTTTCCCTTTATGGAGGAAAATGTTGATTTCTTGTGAATTATTGGTCTAGTATATACAATGTAGGTCCAAGTGCATCTAGTTGTTCAGCTATATTTGAATGTTCTTTAATATAATTGAATTATCTCTTCTTCTTTTTTGTATAAATCATTTGAAATCACACATTTAAAATAAAATACAAAATCAACATAAGAAGTTTATTAAAATTGTGTTATATAACTTATAAGGGTTTGCAAAAATCAAATATAATTTTTCCATGAGAATGAATATTTTTAGTACTTATTTTTTTTTAATTGTTAACATTTTAAAAATCACAAAAAATAGCACTTAGGTGGTAAATTCACAAAAAAAATATTGGGTGACCTCTAAATGATTCTTAGAGTTTATTGTGACATATTTCAACGCATTCAATTATTTCAAAATGGAGATTTTAATATATTATTGATAAAAGGTGAAATTGTAATCAATTGAAAGTTTAAGAGCTTTTAACGAAAAGTTCATGGTTTATGAACCTAAATGCTATGAGTCTAAAGTTTATGGTCCTTTGATGCGATTTTTTCAATCTTTTTCATTGTTACATTTATCGTGTTGAATGATGTTATTGATGATATGGGACACAGTTGGCTTGGTTTCGTGGTCTAACTTGATGTGGTGGCATTAATTTTTATAAAGTCAGAGAATGATGTGATGCCCATTAGTCTTACTACTGTTGGCTCCAATTCGTCTCGTAATTGTATGGTTCTTTTAAAGTTGATAGACCTCTAAGATTGAAAATCCTATGAAAATGTTATGATCCATTCATTTCTCTAGAGACGACTAAAATTAGCCATAATATTTTGGATGTGCACTTGTTAGCCATAATATTTTGGATGTGCACTTGCCACGTTGAAATTTTATTTTGGGCTAAACTTTAATCAGAATTAAGCAACTGTCATATTAAGTTTACTCATGATTTAGCAGGAATTAGTAGCTTTTAAATTAATTATGTTATTAACATAACAGACCCTAACCAGCTTTCTATCATTCTTTAGACAATATGAAGGTAGAATACGTTGGGCTAAGCAGAAATCTGCAATTTTTTAAAGCTACGGGTGTGGTCAAAGGGACTCCTCGAGTGTCATACACAACCGTATACCAATGTGATAAGTTTTCTGTTAGAGACATGCCTGTCCTCTTTGATTCATTAAATATTTTGGTCTGTTTTGTTGAACTTGAAAATCAACCATGATCAATATGATCAATCAGCTCTCGTTGCGTAACTAAACCGAGACAATTTTTTTTACGTCAATTAGTTTGGTTGAATTTTTGTCATTGAAATTTGACGTGATAAGAGTTGAAATCAGTAGTTGAAGAATCCACTAGGGTCTTGGAACATCCACAACTGGAAGAACCTTCTACTTTACCAGCTTCTGATTCCAAGTTAGACAATATAATAATGCTGGAAGATAATTCAAATGTAGAGGAACCAAACAATGCTAAGTCAGAAACCATTAATTCCCCCAGGGAGGACAAATCTGTACATCCAGAGGAGAAATTTTTGTCTGAGCCGGGTTCTTGTGGACCAAATAAATTTAAACCATAAAAAATGAAGCCGATTCTTTTCCTCTCCAACAATGAATGGTTATTCATCTCATTCATAAACACTTGATCCAAACAAGAAATTATCTCCAGCAAAGAGGAAGAGAACTGATTGTTGGGCCAATGGCCTGTGGTAAAAGGGGAAAAAAGCTTGAAAAAAATGAAATAAATTGAAGCTAATGCCCAATTATAGGTAATTGATATGAGTTGCATTGTAGATGAGGGAACTTATATACTTGCGAGGATTTAATTTTCATATGAAACAGCCTATAGAGATGCAATCATAAGAGCCAAAAATATAGCTTTAATTAATTAACAATTATTTTCTGAGCTTGTTAAGGCCCCCTTTGTTACAACTTATGCTTTTATTGAAGTACTTTATTGCAAAGGGCTTTGTCATGAAGAATTGCTATTTTGAGCCATTATACTCCACTTAGCTCTCTAACTGTTTAAAAGGCAATCCATATACTCCATGATATGATTTGATCCCTTTATTTTGTAATTTATTTTCTTATATTGGGCAGAGACGATAATTTCTTTCGCTAAACTTGAGACTTCTTCATGATCGTGAGCTTAACTTAACGGTTACACTTTTTTTTTTTTATATTAGAGTTATGTCTCAGTTTTGAATTTGAGATTTCTTTGTGATTGTGAGCTTAATTCAACTGTTACAACTCTTTTCACATGGGAGCTATGTCTCAGTTTTAATCTATGTTTTAATTGTTTCAATTAAAAAAATAAATAAAAAAGATGTATTGAAACTTCTTCTATGAAAAAAATATCATAATCGATTTTTTATAACTAAAAGTAAAAAGACTTGAATTTGAGACCTTATCGATAAAGGGGAGGTATGATTTATCAACTGAGATATTTTCAAACCAAAATTTATAATTGTTTTGATTACTAAATAGTTCCTCAGTCTTAAAATTATAATCACATTTATTATTTATCTAATTAAATTATTTACTTTTTAAATATTAAATTATTAAATTTTTTATATTTTAAAATAATAAAATATTAATAACTAAAGTCAATTTCTTCAAACAAGCAAACATAATATAATCAAATATTGTTCAAAAAGCCATATATGTTTCAAAATTCAAATATTTTTAAATTGAAATCCCCTTACCTTCACTCGTAGTAATTAATTTATTTAAAAATAAAATTACAATGAAACTGATGAGAAGTCAAAACCCTACCGCTGTTGACACGTGGCAGTCAACAATTGGATGGCTGGACAACAATTTATTCTATGCTGCCTTTTATTTCTACAACTCTGCAGAACATCCAACTTTTCTATTTGAAAATCAGAACATCCAACGTGTTAGTAATCGTCTTCCATGCATGATGAAAGAACCACTTCGGCAAGTAAATTTATATAAAAATGTAAAATCCATCTCTAGCATTTAATAATACTAATTTCTCTTTTTTTCACTTGTCCAAAAAAAAAAGGTTCGTTCTCACTTATCAAAAAAAAAAAAAAAATTCTCTTTTTTTCAACACTGAATAGAAAGTAAAGAATTGCAAGTCTTTTTATTCTTCACCTACAAATATCCAATGGCTTAAGTTTTCTTCACCACATGTCAAAGTGTATCTTCAAAGTAATTAATATGATTTCGCATGTGGAATAAACTCCCATATTAATTACCATAGCATTAGAAAAGGAAAAACTCAAATATAAATATAAAAAAATTATTTGCAAGCTGAAAATGTACCCTTGCATTAAGAAACAGGTAGCATTTTTAATTGACTCATTATTGCATAATGAATATAAGTTGAAACAAATTAAGAAACATAATCAAAATTTAAATGCCATCTCATCGGCCAAAAAAGAAGCACTGGGAACACATTATCATACTATTAAGAAATAACTGAGTTACCAATCATCCCAAAAATTTTCACCTATGGGAAAGGGCCAATTTAATCTTTATACTTTAACAAGCCCCCTTACGTGCAAGCCCACTGAAAGATTAAAGGCTTTGCACATGAAATAATAACGCCCAAATACGAAAGAGCAACGAACTGGGTAAAACCCAAATATACCAAATATAAAAGAGCAACGAACTCGTTAAATATTAAATGAAAAGGGACATCTCCAAGACTCGAAACCAAGACGTGGAACTCTCATACCATATTAAAATTTTAGATAATGTGGAAATATAAATGGAAGATGATCAAAAAGAAGATAAACACATAGTACCGCCAATAGGCCTACATCCAAGAACACAATAGAACAGGATGTTGATCCTGACCTGTCCTCTCTCTTCATCATTGGTACACCTACAATGGCCTCTCATATGGGTGGTTCTTCATTATCGATGATCACTCTTTAATCTTCATCATTTCTACATCTATGGCAGCCTCTCATTCTCATATGGTGTTTCTTCATTACCAATTAATTGGTATCTCTTTAACAAATCAACGACCTTTTTCGTTCTAAACAATGGCTCTTGATCAATTGTCATTTTAAGATTTAATTTGCAAGTTGGGTGCTTCATCATAGATTCCACACTCCAACTTGAGGGGGAGTTTTGGATGTCAATCAAGAGTCTTGATTTCCTCCTTCAAATAAGGAGCATGATTTTCTCCTAATTAATTTGGATGTCTCAATGCATTGTAAACACACCAACTGAATGAGAATTGTGTAGCCCTACGGGTATTGTATTCGTGGATGTAGACCTATTGGTCGAACCACGTTAAAATATGTGTTCATCTTTTTCTCCCTTCACTTTCATTTTATATTTCCTCATTATTTCAAATTTTTGACACATACCGTGTAACCAACAATGTTGCTAAGCTATATTGTGGGACTACATTCATAACCGAAAGGTTCACCACCCAGTGAACAAAAGGAAAATGCAGCATATAGGAGTCATGTGTATCACAGTTGCAAAAATGGGCATACCCAAGTCCAGAAACATGGTATAAAGAAGAGTACAAAGCAACAGAAAGACTTATACCTTCTCGGAGTCCTGGCACGCCATCTGGTGACCACTGAACATTGCTGCGAGCATTGAATCAGGCTCACGCTGAGTAGATGTATCAATAGTGGTACAGAATTTCTTTCCTCCTGCGAACATACACCCAACACATACAAAAAAAAAATTACTAAACTTCAGGCAAAGGTGTTAAGGAGCTCTCCAGTTAAACACTGATCCGAGTATAACTGGATTAAATATTTAAATGACTCAGCTGTTTTATACTTCCACCTCCACTAAGATTTAAACAAGCTTAAATCCAGCTAGCTTAAATGTTTTCAAGTTTAAATTGTCTTGAAGAGGTTTAAGCAAGCAGGATTGCTTAAATCCTTCCCCAAACGTGGCCTAATAAGATTCATGAATGTCAATAATCCTAACTAGAAGTGTACGTTTGTTCACTGAGAAAGTATATGAGAAGCAATTATTACAGATGCCTAAAGCTCCACTGAACGCAATTAAATACAAATAATTAGCTTAGTTTTAAGTGAGTTTTACACTATCTTTGATTAAAAAATGAAAAAAAAGGGGGAAAATTGAAAATTGCACTTTCTCTTCCTTTCCATCGGCTTTCGCGACAACCAAACAGAAATTGATCGAAGCCTAGAGCTGGTTAATTAAACGTCCAATTCAGTTAATTGATCACAGATTTCAGCGATTAACAGGAAGAAATGCAATTTATATTTTGCTTTATTCGCCAAAACAGATCAAATTCAAAGTCAATCTTGCTAAAATAAGCAACGGAATTCTTTCACATAAAAGCCATGTATATATCTATATGACTATGTATACAGACATTTATAATACATAAAGATGTACATATATATCACGAGAGAGAGGACTCACCGATGTTGAGACGAACCAGGGAAGGTGAATCAGAATCCTTTGCCATTGTTCTTGAGCTTAGAGGAGAGAGAGACAGAGCTACAGACAGAAGACGAGAGGAGAAATGCTTCGAAGCTAAAACGGTATTTAAACTGCAACGTTTTTGGGTATTTATAGTTATGAGTAAGAGAGGGCCAATTTTTAACACCAGAACAAAAATCACAGGAGGGCGAATGAGCTGGCTTCAAATTGTTCACGGTTCATCCGATTAAAATAAAAGAAAATTGATCAAATTTTAGAGGTCGGTTATTATTTATGATCAATTTCAAGAGAAATTATACTCCGTGATAACATAATATATTAGTATTCAAGTTATTTGAATATATCAATGAACGAATGACAATCTTACATAGGGTCAGTATCTTCTAATAATTTTTCAATTTCGATCAAGTTAAATTATTAAATTAGATTGCAATCTAATTAATTTTAAAATAAAAAAATCAAAAAAAAAGAATTATCTGTCACTATTTAAATTTGGCTTGATTATCATCTTATCTAATTTAACTGTTTGACTTGATTAAAATTAATTAAAATAACTCAATTGTCACATTTTTAAATTCATGGATCAAATTATAATCGATCTCCAAAAAAACAAATTTACAATTTTGTGAAGAAATAATCAATAAATCAAATAAACTCTTTAAATTCACATTTTTTAATTGAATAGTTTATGAATGGCAATTATAACTTTTGAGGAAAACTGAAAGAAAACTTGGATCTTTCTTTTCTTATTTCTCTCTTACCTATCACTATAAATGTATTCCTTTTCTTTTTGTCTTTTTCGCTAAGCCTTTTTTTTTTCTCTCTATCAATAATAGAAGTTATATTTTAGTTTAGCTGAACTAGTATCAAAGGATCAAGAAAGTCTTGTCCAAAATGGTAATCAAGTAAGCAAATCATGTGGATACTCTTTATAATGGGGCTAATCTGAGTGTATTTTTACTTTCCAGTTTTCTAGATCAGAAGGAATCATACTGGACTTCCCAGAGATAACAAGCTCCACAAGACATGACACTTGAGGGGCTAACGTTTAGGGTGGTCCATCAATATCGCGAAAGAAACCAAGCGACGGATTTTCTAACACAACAAGGTGAATGTTAGTTATGAAGGCCCCCATAATTTACTACGCCTATTGAAAGGCATTACCAGACTTGATAAAGTGGGGCTTCCAACTCTCAGGATTTAATATTTCTGGGGTGTGACCAATCTATTTTCCTTTTTGGGTCTTTGGATGGGTGGTATTGTTTGTTTCTAATTGTTTGTTTTGTCTCTTTGGGTTTTAATATGATTATGTTGTTTGTTTTACTTTTCGAGTGTATAAGGTTTTCCTACGCCATAAGTAAGGCCTCTATTTAATAAAATATCAAAAGTACCGTCCTCTTTACAACAAAAAAAAAAGAAAAAAAGAAAAAAGACATGACTATTGGCTTGCACCTACGAAGGAAGTTATGTTGATGCACAAATTCTTATCGAAATGTAAGGTGGAATGTCCGATACAAGCATGGGAGATGCATGCTAGGACAATATTAGGGATCATAAGGCTCCATGCAGCAAGAGAAATGCTAAGAATATCACCCCTGATCCGAAAAAATTCTTGATATTCACCTTGTTTGATGAGTTACCTAAGTAAGACTATGTACTGGAAGAGCTTGCAGAGACTCTAAAGGGTATTAATACTTAATAGTGGACACTCCTGCAGTGCTCAAGTATAAGCCTCGCGCAGTCGATTGTCTCTGGTGTAGAAGTAAAAGAAAAAGATGAGGAAAGTAGAAACTTTACTGACAAAGATGTCAATCACTCGCCACTCGAGACTGCTATCAGTCAAGTAAGGGAAGAAGCAAAGGAGATTGATGTCACCAAAGCCACTCAGAATCGCATTACCTTGGTTTCAAGATATCCTTTCATGGGGAAAACCATTAAGCACACTCAATGTTGTTGCTCTGACTTTACTAATTGTCTACAAGTATGTTGTTTTTCTGCGTCCTACTTTTATTATTTATTTTTATCAGCTACAGAAATTGGAGAAACTGCCTCCATATATCTGCTGTATGTTTGATAGTTCAGGGAATGGATTGGCAAGGCTGTAGCTGCTAGTTTGTTGTGTATAATAGCAAAAATGCACTGGACGAGACTTGAGAGGGTTCAAGACAAATGCAATGAGATAATCAGAGCACTGCCTCCGATCAAAGCACGAGAGAAAGCATAGTATCTGCTCAATATGGCATGATAACCATTCATGAAATGATGCAGGAAGCAAACATCAATATTGAAGATGTGGTTAATTTATGTTTCAAAGGTCTAAAGGGTACTAATGGTGTCACATTATTTCGCAACTATTGTTGTCCGTGGCATCAAATTCTCATTTGATGTTTGAATCTGTTTGCATAAGCATAATTAATGCATTGACGGATATTTATTGGCAGAGGAAAGAGAGGAAAAGGGCTGTCTTTTGGTGTATTGTATTGCTTCATTATGTCATCAAACCTAATGAAGAACACGAGTAGCAATCAAGGGGACCCAGGACTAAAAGAATGGTGGGATTCCATACCAATTATCCCTGTTCGAGTAATAGACAAGATCCCCAACAGTCCTAAATAGATTTTGTGTATTGAGGATATTCTCATGGTTGCTTCGACGCTTTCATAATCATGTTTTCTTCATGCTTGTGTTTGTAGCTTAGTATGAGCTTCGTTGAGTTCCTATTCTCTGAATGTGTTTCTCTTTTTGCTGCATACTGAAAATGGTATCTACTGAGTTACAGTCTGTATTGCACGCTCATACGTAAGATTTGTAAAGAATAATAGGTTGAAACTTGAAAGAGAGAAAACATTGCCAAAGTTGCATGAATTTCAATATTATGCAATATGATACTTCAGAAATTCGGTTTACAAGCTATGCGACAATACCTAACACTGAAAGTCAAAGCTCAGCATCTGCTTTCCAAGCAACAAAATTAGATTTATTCTGTACCATTGTCATTTGTTAGTGCTGAGCGGTTAGTAGTTTCCTCTTGCCTTCTCCAAATCAGGAAGATCTGAAATGTGCATATCAAGGTCTATCAAGACAGAACATACCAGGGAAAAGCAAAAGATGAAAATTCTTAGGGAACAATTGCTTGCTATGCAGGAAATATGAAGTAATGACACTCCATAATTTCTTCAGAGCATGCATTCAATTAGTGTTTGTCTTAGAATGCCCCAGACTTCACAACAGGACCCGGGAGTGTGAAAATGGATAGAGTTGACAGAAGCTTCTTGTTTTAGAAAGGAGAAACTCCACTTCTATATACCATGGACTTGATATGAAAACATTACAGGCCTATGCAGTGCACAGATAAATGATTTAGAAATTAAAGGTTTACAGTGTGAAAAGTGGGCTATATTTCAGATGTAATATAAAGTATACCAGTTTAAGTGATTTAAGTTTAAAACTCACGGAGCATTCCATCATCATCGCTCCTTCTGTCATCCTGACCAACAAACTAAAAAAATAAATAATATAACAAAATTGAGCAGAAATCATGAAGCACTGATAAAATGTGTCACTCTCAAAAATGAGATAAAGAAATTACCGCAGTATCATCCTCGGAGACCAAATCAGCTGCAAAGGACCATATGGATTTCAGTTAGATCCAGTAAAGCCTTACCGTACAACTTAATAAATTTCTAGTACATAAAAATATAATCCATTTAGACAGTGATAATGTAACTTGGATGAAAAGTTCTGAACATTAGATTACAGAAAAAAGAAAAAAAAATATACATCATTCGACAGTAAATAGACATTAAGTATGTCAGAACTCGAATAATATTTTTGAAGGCTGACTGCTGCAGTAGCTTGCTAGATTAGCTAAAATGATTTATCAGAAAGGATTGTATCAAGATGGATCCATGGATTAAAGAGAAAAACTTTAGATACTATATAACATGAAGAACAAGAACAGCACCATCAAAATATTTAGCCACCACATGCCTTGCAGAACCACGATAAATACAGAAGTTAGTTATTTTATTGAATGCAACAAGAGAATGAAACCCTATCTGAGTGCCTCCTTGGACGCGGCCATCCTGGCATTTTCCTGGCCACACTCAGCCTCCCTGACCTTCCCTCTAGCCGCGCACAGGTCTGCTCTGCTAACCCTAGCTGCAGGTCTGCCTAACCATTGCCCACCTCTGCACCTCCAAACCCTAGCCGCAAACAGTCATCCTTTCCCTTTTCCCTGCCGTGTGCATCGCGGTTCTTGGTCATATATGTTCATGTAATACCCGTATTTTTTTAAGAATAAATATATGTTCGAATAAATATGATAAAGAGTTAAAATCTTATAAGGCTGAATGAGGATTGATGGAGACAAAGGTTGAAAAAAAAAATTAAAAAGTCAAAAGTGAATAGTGAACAGTGAAGTGAACAATAAACAGTGAAGTGAACAGTGAACAGTAAAATCGGGGCAACTGGCTGCAAAGAGAATGAATGATTGTCTATTTTGTTATGGATTGTGGAAAGTAGAGAAGGGAAATGATGATGTTTCAAAAGGATGGTCAGACAATTATTATGCCTTATCTCTAAATCGTAGAGATCGTTGAAGGGGGAGCTGTTGAAGTTTCAGTCTAAGCTCTCTTATATAAATATGTACAATAGGTTCAGTCAGTTACGCGAAGAAATTTCTTTAGTTTCATATAAATTCATCTGTTTTCTTAAAACACTTCAGAGTTCAAAGAAATGCTGGAAGAGCAAAATTTTGAAGGAATTTTCTGCAGAATTTCATAGTTAATCATGAAAAGCTATCAGAAAAGCAAAAGGTAATAATGTAATGGTTATTTTTGAATTTTTGACATTTATGCAGTTTTCCTGAATTCAAAGTGGAAATTTTCAAGTATGTGGTTTATATCAAATTGAAGAATAAATTAGAAAATTTATATAAATATGATGTCAAGTGTTGACGATCTACAATTGGGGGAAATTTGGAGAAGTATGAGAAAAGTAAAGAGGTGATCTAGGGGTAGCTTTAAGAGTCACGTGGTGAGTTGGATTTACTTTAAGTAGTCTAAATAAAAATGAAATATCTAGTAATAAAATTAAAATAAATTATTGATGTATGCTTGGGTGATAGATGGAAAATTGATTTATAGATATGATAGGAAATATGGACATGCATAAATATTTTTCGGTGAGAAATAATATTTTTGGAAATAATAAGTTTATTTGAGAATAAAAGCGATAGATAAATTATTGATAATACATATTGATGTTTTAATACGAATTATGATGAGATGAATTTTAGTAGATCTTGACAAATTTTGATGGATGATTTGAGATGAATTTTAGTAGATCTTGATAAATTTTGATGGATGATTTGAGATGAATTTTAGTGGATCTTGAAAAATTTTGATGGATAATTTGAGATGAATTTTAGTGGATCTTAACAAATTTAATGGATTATTTGATGTGATTTGGGATGAGAGGAATTTTTGTTATATAAATTTGAGAATAATCAGGATAGCTAATTTAAGTGTTTTGAAATTATATGTTGTTTTAATATTTCTGTTTATATGCATATTTCATATCGTTGCTCATATGCATATGTATTAAATGAGAAAGAAAAGAACCGGGAAGGCAGTCGGTCTAATGAAACAACCGTGACAACCGGTATATGCTGGAATTAAAAGGGAACTGTGACAGCCGGTATATGCTGGAAAGAACCGGGAAGGCAGCCGGTCATATGAGAATGAAAGAACCGATAAGGCAGTCAGTCTAAATGAAAAATGAAAGAACCGGGAGGGCAGCCGGTCTAAGATAATAACAACCTGTCGATAGGTGGGAAGATGTTCCCATCATATGCATTCATTGCATTGCATATGTTTTAATTATTGCTTGCATTATTGAAATACTGATGTGTGATGTATAAATTGTGAATTTAATTATAGATGGTTGAGTCTCATAAAAAAAGACAGTTGTGATGATGAGATTACTGAAAAGCTGAGATGTGGTTTATTGTTGTGAATTTAATTATAGATGGTTGAGTCTTATAAAAAGAGACAGTTGTGATGATGAGATTACTGAAAAGCTGAGATGTGGTATATTGTTGTGAATTTAATTATAAACGGTTGAGTCTCATAAAAAGAGACAGTTATGATGATGAGATTAATGAAAAGTTGATATGCGGTATATTGTTGTGAATTTAATTATAGACGGTTGAGTCTAAAAAAAAGAGACAGTTATGATGATAGTATTATAAAAATACTGATATGTGGTATGTTATTTTGAAATTGTTGATAGATGATTTGGTCTCACAGAGAGAGACAATTATGGTAAGCAAGAAGTAGAGAATGATAAGAACCATCTAAATGATGAATTTTGTGATGAAAACCTCATTACGAGGTAATTATGAGATAATTGATGGTCTTAAGGTTGACCAATGATTAAGAAGAAGAGATTGATAGAGAATAAATCTTATGATATGTGAAATGATAGTAGAAAGTCCTCATCAGGTTATGTGAAAAATTAAATATTAAATATTAAAGGACTATTTATGAAATTTGGAATACTTCTAGTAAATTTAATTCACTGAGCTTGTGAAGCTCACCCCTCATTCTATAATAATTTTCAGGTAGCAGGCTTGGCAAATAGTTTGGTGAGTTGAGGTTCATAAGAAATCAATTTCTGTAAGCTGCGTACGTGTCATCATCCTCAGACTAATGAGAAAAATAAAATGAAAAATTTATTTGTAAATCTTCATGTATTTTATGATGTATAGAATGCTTAAAGATTGGTTTGATGTAAAATTATTTTGATGATATTTATTTTTATTGTTGCATATATGTGTCGCGCTGGGATTCTCAAAATATGATGACACTATTTCGAGGTGGCCAACCCGGGATGAGTCGTTACAATTTTGGTATCAGAGCATTAGGTTTTATGATTCTGTAGACTGTATAAAAAGTAAGAAAGTGAAAGATTAAAGTAAATTATAATGAACAGTCTGAGAATGACACGTGGACGCGTTAGAGCTAGAGTTAGAATTGTTGATTTGAGAGAGCGTTGTAGGCCCACAATATTTTTGATAAGTCGAGGTTGAGTCTGAATCTATGGTTCCTAGAAGGGAACGTGTTGATAATATGATTGATATTAGTAATATAATTGAGGTATGAGTGAATCTGAAGTTGAAAGAGATGAGCTAAGATAAGCTCTTACTCATACTTTTAAGAAAATGAATATAACAGATGATCGAGTGGATAACTTATAACATAGACTCGATAAGCAGACTAGAGCAGTGTCTGATGTTGTTAATCCAGCAATGGTAGACCAATAGGAGAAGAAATGTAAGAGGTTCAAAGATGATCTATGTTTTAAAGGTTTGATCGAATCTATCTTTCATAAGGCATATGAATTATGTTAGATTGGTGGATATATTATTTCAGATCGAGAGAGATGTGATGGAGTTTAAAGGAAAGAGAAAAAGTGGTTAAAGAGACTTAAACATAAATGTTATAGAGGTAGTGGTAGTATGAGTGTACAAGGTGAGAGACCACCCTAAATGAGGCAATCCTTGTTAGCGGAAACTGAAGTACATAGTCAGAGGCAAACAGAATCTGATGCTTATGTATCTTAAAATACTATTGGTGAGACTCTTAGATTTGAGAGACAGGTGATGGGAACTGAAGTCATGGTAGAGGAAGTAAGTATGCCACCAAGTGGAAGTGGTAATCTGATGTATGATTGAGATATAAAAGTTTATTATAATTATATTCAGATAAGATATTTATCCCAAAATTTTCAAAATTGAAGTGCTTTATGTGCAGAGAAAATGGACATGTCAATGTTAGTTGATCTTGATGCAACCCATTCTTTTGCATCAATATTCATATAAAGTCTATTGAAGTATGTGTTAGTCCTTTGATGCAAAAATATTTTGTTGAAGTTTTCATTAAAGATGAAGTGATAATCATAAATGTTTACAATGATTATGTGATTCGTATCAGCGATAAAAAATATGAAGTTGATTTATATTCTCTGAATATGATTGATTGTTCCAAAAAGAAGGTAGTGTTTAAGATGTGGTCATGAGGAGTGTAACCTTCAGAGAGAACATAAAACACTCTTAAACTATTTTATTTTGCTCTGACCATTAGGAGATGGTTGAAGAAAGGTTGTGAGAAGTACTTGGCATACATAATGAATTCCAAAAAGAAAAATATGAAGAAATCTTAGTGATGAAAGAATATTTCAATGTAATTTTTGATGAGTTGCCTAGATTACATCCCAGTAGAGAGATTAAATTTTTTATTGATGTGATACCAGGATCATCACATATATTTAATAGCACCCTACAGAATGACATCAGCTGAATTGAAAGAGTTGATCGTACCATTTTAAGAATTTTTGGATAAACCATTTATCGGACCTAATACATTTGGGGAGTCCCATGTGTTGTTTGTGAAGAAGGAAAATGGAACGACAAGAGTGTGTATAGACTACAGATAGTTGAATAAGAACAAAGATCTTTTACTCAAGATAAATAAATTGTTTGAGCAATGCAAGGAGTGAAAGTATTTTCTAAGATATATTTGAGATTAGGTTATTACCCAGTTGATAATAAAAAGAGATATGCCTAAGATTACTTTTATGACACGTTATGGTCATAAGTTTTCAGTGATGCTATTTGAGTTGACTAATGTTCTATAAACATTCATGAACTTGATGAATCGAGTGTTTAAACCATATCTTAACAAGTTTATGGTTGTATTTGATTTCCTGATGTATTTTAAGGAGGAAGAACAACGTGTGAAACAATTAGACAGTGTGTTGAAGATTTTGAGGAAAGAGAAATTATATACGAAATTCTCTAAGTTTGGGTGTTGATTGAATGAAACAACTTCCTTGGAAATGTAATATTGGGAAATGGATAACAGTGGATTTACAAAAGTTAGAAACAATGTTAAGTTGGGAGAGACCAACTAATGTGACTGAGATCAAAATATTCTTGGGGTTAGCTGGTTATTATAGAAAATCCTTTCAGAAATTTTTATTTTTGAAATACGGTTGAACAGATTGACCAGGCAAAAAGTGGAATTTGTATGGTGAGGGAAGTGTGAGAAAAAAAAATAAAAAATTTTCTAATTGGAGATATCGACTACAGCTCCAGTATTGGTGTTTTCTTTCTGGTAATGAAGGATTTGTGGTGTATAGTGATACGTCACATCAATGATTGGGATATGTGTAGCATAGGAAAGTTGTGGCCCATACTTCTAAGAAATTAAGGATTCATGATAGAAGTTTCCACAATCGTGCTTAGAATGGACTGTTATAGTATTTACTTTAAATATTGGAGACATCATCAGTATGAAGACACTTGTGAGATAGTCATGGATTATAAAAGTTGGACATACTTACCTACCCAGAGGAAGTTGAATTGGAGGCAAATATGGTGGATGGAGTTGATAAGTAACGATGATTGTACAATTCATTATCATCTAAAAATATGAATGGTGATAACTGATTTATTGAGTAGAAAATTCTACAAGAAGGTTAACTGCTATGGGGATCCTGATGTGAAATTGATGGTATATTTAAAAGAGATAAGAATGAAGTTGAATATCAGTGATAGAGGATTATGGTTAACGAATATGATTGTACAATTGTCCATAGTAAAATGTTTTGGAGAGGCAAGGTTAATATGAAGAGATAGAAAAGATTCAACATTGAGTGCTTACTAGAAAGTATTTTAAGTTCAAAATCTGAAATGAAGGTAGTTTGGTGTTGGTACATGGATGGTGTTCTCAATGATCCAAAATTGAAAAAGGAGATAGTGAGAAAGGTACATAATGATGTAGATTTGATACAATCAAGTAACAATAAGAAGTATAGGAGATTGAGACGAAATTTTTGGTGGTCAGGATTGAAGAATGATTTAGTTGAGATTGTAAAATTATATGGAGCACCATTAAGCATAATATCAAATTTGTATTGGAATGGTATCAATTGAGACATTGTATGATGATAGGTGTAGAACTCCTATATGTTGGGAAGGAATGAGAGAGAGAAATATATTTGGTCCATCAATCATTGAGTTAACAAGCTGAAAGGATTAAATTGGTTAGAGAGAATACTAAAACAGCACAGAGTAGATCGAATAGTTGTTAATAAGAAAGGTTGAGTCTAAGGTAAGTGGGACCCTATGAGGCTGTTAAAGGAAATCGAACTAGTTGTGAGTAGCTTGAAGTTGCCTCCAGAATTAAAACATTTATAAAATGTATTTCATGTTTTACTTTTAAGAAAGTGTTTACATGATGAGTGTTATAATATTTCAAGCTAAGCTATAGAAATTCAGAAAGATTGGGTGTACATCCAAGTACCAATAAGGATTTTAGAGAAAGGAGCAAGTTTTGTATAATAAATAAATTACATTAGTTCAAGTACCGTAACGGAATAAGGATGTTGAAGAGATCACATGAAAGTATGAAACAATTATGAAAAAGTAGTATTCACAATTGTTTCTAGAGCAAAGCAAAGAAATTTCGAGGACAAATTTTTTTTAAGGTGGGTAGAATTGTAATACCCGTATTTTTTTAAGTAAAGATAAATATGTATTCGAATAAATATGACAAAGAGTTAAAATCCCATAAGGCTGAATGAGGATTGAAGGAGACAAAGGTTGAAAAAAAAAGAGTCAAAAAATGAATAGTAAATAGTGAAATGAACAGTAAACAGTGAAATCGGGGCAGCTGGCTGCAAAGAGAATGAATGATTGTCAAAAGACAATCATTTTATTTTGTTGTGGATTGTGGAAAGTAGAGAAGGGAAATGATGATGTTTCAAAAGGGTGGTCAGACAATTATTATGCCTTATCTCTAAATCATAGAGATCGTTGAAGGAGGGAGTTGTTGAAGTTTCAGTCTAAGCTCTCCTATATAAATATGTACAATAGGTTCAGTCAGTTACGCGAAGAAATTTCCTTAGTTCCATATAAATTCATCTGTTTTCTTAAAACACTTGGGAGTTCAAAGAAATGTTGAAAGAGCAAAATTTTGAAGAGATTTTCTGCGGAATTTCATAGAAAATCATGAAAAGCTATCAGAAAAGCAGAAGGTAATAAGGTAATGGTTAGTTTTGAATTTCTGACATTTATAAAGTTTTCCTGAATTCAAAGTGAGAATTTTCAAAGTGTGTGGTTTATATCAAATTGGAGAATAAATTAGAAAATTTATATAAATATGATGTTAGGTGTTGGCAATCTACAATTGAGGAAAATTTGGAGAAGTATGAGAAAAGCAAAGAGGTAATCCAGGGGTAGCTTTAAGAGCCACGTGGTGAGTTGGATTTACTTTAAGTAGTCTAAATAAAAATGAAATATCTAGTAATAAAATTAAAATAAATTAGTGATGTATGCTTGGGTGATAGATGAAAAATCGATTTATAGGTATGATAGGAAATATGGACATGCATAAATATTTTTCGTTAAGAAATAATATTTTTGGAAATAATAAGTTTATTTGAGAATAAAAGCGATAGATAAATTATTGATAATACATATTGATGTTTTAATAAGAATTATGATGAGATGAATTTTAGTAGATCTTGACAAATTTTGATGGATGATTTGAAATAAATTTTAGTAGATCTTAATAAATTTTTATGGATGATTTGAGATGAATTTTAGTGGATCTTGACAAATTTTGATGGATAATTTGAGATGAATTTTAGTGGATCTTGATAAATTTTGATGAATGATTTGAGATAAATTTTAGTGGATCTTGACAAATTTTGATGGATAATTTGAAATGAATTTTAGTGGATTTTGACAAATTTAATGGATTATTTGATGTGATTTGGGATGAGAGGAATTTTTGTTATGTAAATTTGAGAATAATCATGATAGTTAATTTAAGTGTTTTGAAATTATATATTGTTTTAATATTTCTGTTTATATGCATATTTCATATCGTTGCTCATATGCATATGTATTAAATGAGAAAGAAAAGAACCGGGAAGGCAGCCGGTCTAATGAAACAACCGTGATAGCCGGTATATGCTGGAATTAAAAGGGAAACCGTGACAGCCGGTATATGCTGGAAAGAACCGAGAAAGCAGCCAGTCATATGAGAATGAAAGAACCGGGAAAGCAGCCGATCATATGAGAATGAAAGAACCGAGAAGGCAGCCGGTCTAAATGAAAAATGAATAAACCGAGAGGGCAGCCGGTCTAAGATAATAACAACATGTCGACAGGTGGGAAGATATTCCCATCATATGCATTCATTGCATTGCATCTGTTTTAATTATTGTTTGCATTATTGAAATACTGATGTGTGATGTATAAATTGTGAATTTAATTATAGATGGTTGAGTCTCATAAAAAGAGACAGTTGTGATGATGAGATTACTGAAAAGCTGAGATGTGGTATATTGTTGTGAATTTAATTATAGACGGTTGAGTCTCATAAAAAGAGACAGTTATGATGATAGTATTATAAAAATATTGATGTGTGGTATGTTATTTTGAAATTGTTGATAGATGATTTGGTCTCACAGAGAGAGACAATTATGGTAAGCAAGAAGTAGAGAATGATAAGAACCATCTAAATGGTGAATTTTATGATGAGAACCTCATTATGAGGTAATTATGAGATAATTGATGGTCTTAAGGTTGACCAATGATTAAGAAGAAGAGATTGATAGAGAATAAATCTTATGATATATGAAATGATAGTAGAAAGTTCTCATCAGGTTATGTGAAAAATAAAAGATTAAATATTAAAGAACTATTTACTGAATTTGGAATACTTCTAGTAAATTTAATTCACTGAGCTTGTGAAGCTCACCCCTCATTTTATAATGATTTTCAGGTAGCAGGCTTGACAAATAGTTTGGTGAGTTGAGGTTCAGAAGAAATCAATTTCTGTAAGCCGTGTACGTGTCATCATCCTCAGACTAATGAGAAAAATAAAATGAAAATTTTATTTGTAAATCTTCATGCATTTTACAATGTATAGAATGCTTAAAATTGGTTTGATGTAAAATTATTTTGATGATATTTATTTTTATTGTTGCGTATATGTGTCGTGCTGGGATTCTCAAAATATGATGACACTGTTTCGGGGTGGTCAACCCGGGATGTGTCGTTACAGTTCATCCCTAGCAGTGTGCAACGCTGTTCTTGGCCACGCATAGTCCCCTGGTTCTTTCACCACCTCCATCTCTGGCCCAAACAGTAGTCGCCACTATCAGTCACCCCTTGCAGCCATGCCTAATGGCTGCGTGTGGCACCTCCATCCCCGCACCTGCTTCTTCCTCCCAGCCGCCTGTTCAACCTACAACCCTACCTAAATTCTCATATGCCAACGCACTTCAAGGGATTTCTAACCCTATTCCGGCCGCAGAGCTTCCTTCCAAACAACCCTTATGTGCACTTGCACTATCTAGCAAACTCGTTGCCAAAATCAATTGGGAACCTGCGTTCCTCGTATCTCCATTGGAATTTGTAAAAGCTATTGAGTCCTTCTCAACAACAATGATCCTCAAGTTTTACTTGGGGATGCCTGCGTTATTACAAATCAAGCGACATATCACATCTATATCACACCTTGGATATTGCAGCAAGATTCAGAGGTCGGTGTGCTTGATCAGCGTCATGTCATGGTGCTTCTTTCATCTCGAGAGGATTTGGTATCAGCTTGGTCACATGGGAATCATCATATTGATAATTCCCTATATCAGATGTTCAAATGGACTCTTGATTTAATCCTAAAAAGGAATCTACTCATGACACAGTTTGGATTCGTCTCCTCAGACTTCCCCTTCCGTGTTTCCATTCGTCCTTTCTCAAAGTAATTGTCAGTTCATTTGCTAAGTTTCTCAAGGCCGATGAAAAGATACTTTCTTTGGAAAGACCGAGCTGCGCACGGGTATGCGTGGAATTAGATCTTACTCAACCTAGGCCAGAACGTGTTTGGATTGGTACTAGTAAAGAGGAAGGGCAATGGCAAAAATACTTTATGATGGTAATCACTCATTTTATACGCATTGCTGTTCGCATGGGGATAGCAATGAGAAATGTCATAGACTGAATGGTGAAGCCAATCCAAAGGCTAAAAATAATGTGTCGGAAACACTGCAACATGCACAACCTCAAGCTAATCTTGTGTCATGAGCCTGTTATTGTGCAGCCTCCTGAGCCACAAATTATGCAGCTGTATCCTGTGACTGAACCTCTGAAACCTACATATCCAGAGCCAGAAGTTGTTCCCAAAAAGAAGACTTCCAAGAGGGCTCGGAATAAAGCCAAGGAAGTTCAGGCTTTTGTGGAAGAAGTACCTGAAGAAGGTCCTTCCTCTTTTAAAAATGATGATACGGCTTTGGTTATAACAGGTAAACAGATTAAAGTTAGGTTTGTGTCAGAGAAGGAACCAGCCTCAGATGTTACTACAACAACTGCCTCTAGTCAGGTAACACCTAACATAAGCCCCATTAGTGTTGTGTGCCCCTTTAAATAGAATTTGGAATTTCTGAAATGCAAAGATGATACTACTGTACCAACTACTTCACTGGGTCCTAGTCTTAAAACGTCTTCCCTGTCTAATTTTGTTATGGATGGTAGTTTTCAAAGGAAATATGAAGCTAATTCTTTGGTTGGTCTTAATGAGTTCTTGAAAAAGTTGAATAAAGGAGTTGAAAAGAAAAACAGAAATATATATAAGGAAGAAAAGAGTTTCTCGCTGAGGCCTATGTTGGAAATATGTGCAAGGCGTGTGCGTTGTGGGCAATGTTTGTGCGCAGCATGGGTGCTGTATTATTCAGTAACAATTTGTTCCCCTAGTGAGTTACTGTAAGTGTTGTATGCGTAGTTTAAGCTCACAAGTTACTTGTTGCGTGCAGTGTGTGCGCAGGATGGGTGCTTTGTGTTTACTTGTATTGCCTATTTATGATTACTCTTTCGTCTCCCCTTAGTTGTTTTCCATTTTGATTTATGCAGTTTTAATTAACAAAAAAGTTATTTTATTGAATTTCAGAATAAGCAGACTCAATTTGACTGAGCAATGAAGAAGTGGTTTTGACTTTTGATAGAGAAAATCAATCTCAATGCTCATTATTTTTTCTAAAAGATGAATATGAAAGGGCAATCTAGATGATGCAAGAAGTCACCTAATATACATTCTTTCTTTCAAATGGACTAGAAGATACTTGATTGTTCAAGTGTTATCAGTGGCAGGTGAAGGCTTAAGTGACAGAGGAGACTCATAGTGAAAGCAAATGAATTTTCTTTATGGAAAGGAATTGGTTAACGGTCTACAACTACTTTCTCAAAAACAACCAACTCTATTACATGCTCCACCGAGAGATACAATGGCTAAAATAGGGCACACATGAACAGAAAATGTCACCATTGATTAGAGACACCAGTCAGACTCCATACTCGGTTGAATATTATGGTACAGGCTGTACAACCGATGAGTTGAATAGCGTTCCCTACTTGATTGAAATACCACAGAACATAGAAGTTCATGCATGAACTTTTATGAACTATATTTGTGTAATCTATATAAAGGTAAGAGTGGACTGGCAAAGTCTGGCCCACATAAGGTTGACAGGTTTGGCAAGGTTCAGTTCGGCCAGGCCAAACAAGAGTTCAGAAAACAGGGAAACTATTATTTTAAAAAACTGCATGATGATTTGAATTCAAAATTGGTCTCCTTGTTTTCATGTTTCTTCTTCCCTGTACACTTTCTGATAACAATAGGCAAGAAATATGAGGCAATGACATCCAAACTGTAGGAATTAAAAGGAATTCCTTAGGTTAACATGCAGATATCAAGCTCATTGCAATAACTAAAATAGTAAAATGTAATAACAGGTGAAGTAAGGAAGCATCTTCTTCAGCTAAAGAAGCAGCCTTCATTACTTGTTTGAGTGAATTTAATGATAATAACCAAAAACTCTAATGCCCTCAGATACAAACTTTAGTTATGAGAATTGTAGCAAGAGATTTTGCACTTGTGTAACACTAATAATGATTTTTAAAAAATTCCAGTGCATGTGTGGATCATGCTAAGATTAAAAACCACACTGACTTGCAAATGTATTAGAACATCATTTCGCAAAAATCTAGGACAGAATACAATTAACATAAAAAAAAACAAAAAAAAACAGTAGATAGTAATCTATCTTGGTGAAATCATGTACAATATCGTAAGTAACAATCTTTAGGTAAATTGACATAGGAGAAAAACAAGAAAAAAAAAAGAACACAAAATATGAATAAAGTATATTGCCAAAAAATAAGCCAGTGTCCAAACTTTATCAGGAACAGGGAAGATACTCATATAATAACTACCACATAAAATGGTGAGGCAGCTTACAGTCAGACTCCTCATCCTCATCACACCATTTGTTCCAATCAACTTTAAGGTAAGGCGCAGGTTTTTCCTCTGATTTTAATATTCTTTTCCACCAACCTTTCTCTTCTTTCTGAACTGAGCATATTATGTTCCTTAGCCCAACATTACTTTTACAACCCTGCACTCCAGGCAACAAACTCAAAGAATGAAACATAGGAGCATCCACCTGATGATATGATTCTTTTTTTGATAAGTCACACGATGATATGATTCTTAGTTTTGTATCTAACTTTTGTTAATGACATAAAATTCAAATCATATTGAAGGCAAATAAGCAGTTCTCCTCTATGGTCATGATATTGATATTTACAAGGAATTTATGTCAGATTAGTCTTGTGGATGATGCCAAGCATTTACTTAACTCAGCTATTACAGAACAGAGCTACTCTCAATATCGGTTATCCCTAAAACACTTTGTGCACACACAATAAATGGAAAATAGAATTAGAGAGTAACATTAATATGATTTACAAGCAAACTATATATTGAAGTTCAACCACTAAAAAAAGTCCACTAATGTAGTAGTTGAGCTTACCTCAGGTACAATCTTTCCATATAGTTCCAAACTGAAGTCAAAGTGTTCACCTTGCACCCCAACAGCAGAGAAGTTAAATAACCCTTGAGGCTCACATTTCACAGAAACATTCTTTGCATCAGGTAAAGCGATGGTCAGGTAAACCTCATCAGAGTGCTGAGCCCAAAGAACCTCTGGATGGCGACTGAATAAAGAAAAAAAAATTGTGTAAGCTCAATCTTTCATGCACCTCATAAATTTACACTTCTTAGCAAACTCAAAATATTTATGTGCTATATAATTTGATGTGCTAAGACTGAGGAAAATAATACTAGGAAAAAGTAAAGGAAAAACGAAAGGAAGAGGGGCTATCATTTAGAACTAGAGAAATTTGAGACATTTATTTGATTTCTCTCACCTACCAATGTCTATGTCACATTGAAAATCAGAAAAATACAACAAAGCAAAAGTGATTCAAATTTTAACCGTATTAGGGTCATCGTGAAGCAGACCAAGAGGGATATCTCCTAAAATCTTTTAGGATAAAAGACAAAACACTAAAGCTAATACAATGTGCTCTTACTCACAAATAGCAAAAAGTAGGGAAAAAGAAGAAACTTAAGGCATCAAAGGTGTGATTGTGTTTCTTCACAACTATCACAAGAACTATAATACATTCCCACCCACAATCAGTACAAAGATCTTAATATCAATATGTACAACTACTTTAGTGAAATGAATTGCCCAACAACATTGATAAGGTTACGTTATTCACACAGCTAAATAAGCAATGATGAAATTTGAATCATAATAATGACATAAAGCACTCACTTACAAGAGGACCTATATTAAGAACAAGGAAGAAGAAATGTGGAAGAGAAATGTCTTTTCTCAATGAAAGCTCCATCACTTATTACACGAGATGCTTCAGCTATAAATAGCTAAGCTAAGCAATACAAAATAGAGAAAGTAGTTACAACTGTGCCAGCTGTAACAAAAACAGAAAAAACTAACTAACAAACTAGCTAACTAATTACTAATAATGATTTAATACTCCCCCTCAAGATGGACTGTGAAGATCCTTGACAGCCATCTTGGATAGAAGTGGAACCAGTAATGAAGATGGCAAAGCGTTTGTAAAAAGGCCTGCCAGTTGATGCTGAGTTCTAAGTGGCATAAGTCGAATAACTCCATCTGTAACTCTATCCCGAACAAAATGACAATCAAGCTCTATGTGTTTTGTCTGTCATGAAAAATGGGATTAGAAGCTATGTGTATGGCAGCTTGATTATCACAAAACAAAAGAGCTGGAGATGAAACATCAATTCGAAAATCTTGTAATAACTGCCAAAGCCACACTAATTCACTAGCAGTAAAGGCCAATGCACAATATTCCACTTCAGCTGAAGACCTGGATATGGTTGTTTGCTTTTTAGCCTTCCAAGATATCAAAGAATCACCAAGAAACACACAAACACCAGTAACTGATCTCCTTGTATCCAAACAAGCTCCCCAGTCAGCATCCAAAAAAGCCTTGAGTTCAAGAGAAGAATTGGTAGAAAAAAATAATCCTTGGCCAGGATTTGATTTAATATATCGAAGCAAATGATGAGCTCCTTGCATGTGTGGGACTTGAGGATGAGCCAAAAACTGACTTAGTTTATGCACAGCAAAAGTAATATCAGGTTTGGAAATGGTAAGATAAAGCAATCTACCAATGAGTCTGCGGTACTGAGAAATATCAGTTAGCAATTCACCATCACTGCTATTCAACTTGACTTTGGGATCTAAAGGAATATTAGCAGGCTTACAAGCCAAGTAGCCCGCATCTTCAAGTAACTGAAGGGCATAATGGCGTTGAGAAAGCACCATGCCATGAGTAGATCTTGCAATTTCAAGACCAAGAAAGTACTTCAATTGGCCTAGATCCTTAAGCTTAAACTGGCTACGGAGAAAACTCTTCAGAAAATCTATAGCTTGACTATTAGGACCAGCAATTGTTATATCATCAACATATACCAGCAATGCAACAAAGGATGAACCTGATCCTTTGGTAAAAAAGGAGTAATCTGCCTTCGATTGAACAAAACCAAACTTTATAAGAGTATGAGCAAACTTTGAACTCCATTGCCTTGAAGTTTGCTTAAGTCCATATATAGACTTATGTAGCTTGCAAACAAGCCTTTCACCCTGTTTTAAATTCTCCCCCTTATTACTATAACCAAGAGGAAGATCCATGTACACTTCTTCAAATAAATCTCCATTAAGAAACGCATTATTAACATCTAGCTGAGTTAGATGCCAACGTTTACTTGTAGCAAGTGCCAATAAGACTTTGAGAGTAACTAGCTTTGCTACTAGTGAAAAGGTTTCAATGAAATCAACACCTTCTTACTGAGTATAACCCTTAGCAACTAAATGGGCTTTGTGTCTCTCTAGAGTACCATTTGAATTATACTTAACCTTGTAAAGAGTGTTTTCCTTGAGGCAAAGAAATAACTGTCCAAGTTTTGTTGAATTCCATGGCATCTAACTCTGCTTGCATAGCTTCTCTCCATTTTGGGAATTTGACAGCTTGGTGGTAATATTGTGGCTCATAATGAAAAGAAACTGTCAAGACAAATTCCTTGTGAGATGGAGATAAGGAATCATAGGACAAATACTTGGATAGAGGATATGAGGTATTACAGGAAGGCAACTCATGATGCATCAATAAACTGAAATGAAAATCACGAAGATAGGAAGGAGTTTTAGAAACTCGTGAAGACTTCCTAAGAGGAATAGCATTAGAAGAAGCGAACTCTGGTACAACAGAGGCTTCATTTTCTGGAACAATTGATGAATTTGGTAAAACAGATGTGGGTGGATCTTTGTGCTGGATAGTAATATCAAGAGAAGACATAGGTAATACAAGGTCAGGAAAAAGATCAATGAGTGTATCAGGAGCTATAACTGAATGGAATGGAAATATATCCTCATGAAAAACTACATCCCTTGAGAAAAAAACCTGTCTAGATTGAATGTCATAGAGCTTGTAGCCTTTTACACCAGGAGGATAACCCAGAAAAACACATATCCTAGACCTTGGTTGGAACTTGATACGATGAGCCGTAAGAGTGGAAGCAAAGGCAAGACATCCAAATACTCTGAAAAATGAGTAATCAACTGCATTTTGATGAAGAGCTTCATAAGGAGTCTTTTGATGTAATAGAGGTGAAGGAGTTCTATTGATAATATATGTGGCTGTAAGAATGCATTCAGTCCAGAATTCGGGACTGAAAGAATAAAGCCCTGGCAACATTGAGTAAATGCTGATGTTTTCTTTCGACAACAGCATTTTGTTGTGGTGTGTCCACACAAGAAAATTGATGAAGAATTCCTTTTTCATTAAAAAAATTCAGAAAAGTCTAACTCCCGCGCATTATCAGATCTAAAAATCTTGATATTAGCATTGAACTGAGTTGCCACCATATTAAAAAACTTGGGAATAATACTGCTTACATCAGATTTTTGCTTAAGCAAAAATATCCATGTGAACTGCGTACAATCATCAACTAAGGTAACAAAGTACCTATAGCCAGCATAAGATGAGATATGATAAGCCCCCAAATATCATAGTGCACCAAATCAAACGGCGGAGATTGAGACATGATTATCAGAAACAAAGGATAACCTTCTTTGTTTAGCTAGGTCCATTTCTTTGTTGAAATAGATCTTTGAGATCAATCCAAATCTCATGAGCAGATTCAGCATAAATCACACTCGCAAAGATCTCTTTGGAAACAGAATTAAGTATCCAAGAGATGATGACATTATTGTTCCTAATCCAAGAATTAAGGAGATTAAGATCGTTACCTTCAGGTCTGGTAATGGATCCATCAATGAAACCCAGCTTGTTCTTCACCGACAAGGCGATTAGCATTGCTCGACTCCAAGAGGCGTAGTTATCTCCAGTCAAAGCTAGCGACACCAGAATAAGACCTGGACTATCTGAATGATGAATAAAATAAGGACTCGAAGGTTCATCAATGGCGGACGATCCCGAAACTCCAGAACCAGTCGACTCCATGGAATAACCAAAGAGAAAAAACACTCAGGGATGCAAAGAACAAGAAGAACAGATTGAAGAAAAAAAAATCAAACAACTTCAGATCTAGAAGGAAATATGCAGCAATAAGCAATAATGCTCTGATACCATATTAAGAACAAGGAAGAAGAAATGTGGAAGAGAAATGTCTTTTCTCATTGAAAACTCCATCACTTATTACACGAGATGCTTCAGCTATAAATAGCTAAGCTAAGCAATACAAAACTGAGAAAGTAGTTACAACTGTGCCAATTGTAACAAAAACAGAAAAACTAACAAACAAACTAGCTAACTAATTACTAATAATGATTTAATAACCTACACTCCCAATTCATAACAATTGTTAAAAAATAATGAAAAAATATTGAATATAAATGATAATGAATGTATACTTGCAAGTTAGAAAATTGCTTTTGAAAGCCAAAATGGCATCAGTTTGGACACTTAAGAAGCAACAAAAGTAATTCCAAAACGCTAACAAGGCAGTATTTAAAACATCCTCTCGCTGAAATAAGCTAATGCATACACATCTCAACCAACTAACCAAGATTTATTAAGAAGTAACCAAAAAACCTCACATTTAAAACATAGTATTTAACTTTATTTCTTTTCAGAATTAACATTTGTAATGAATTAAGTTCTTAAACACAATGAAATCACTCCGAAAAAACATTTAAAAAATAGTGCCAACATGGAAACGACAGTTTTTTAGAGCAATACCCACGGCATCCCTCAAGTTCCCCAATCAAGTGCATCGTCGGATAATGCTTTTACATGGCCATTTTGTACCACAATTATAAAACAGAATACGGAGATAACACTAGCATCAATAAAACAAGAAAGAGATCAGTTCTCTAATCAAATCCCTAAAAATGCAAACCACTAAAAGATACCCTTTGCAGTCATGTATGCTATAATTTTTTTTTTAAAAACTATCATTTAATGGCCTATTAGAGGAAGAGTTTTTTAACAGAGATATCACATGAAAACATCAGATAAAATTAACATATACATATAACCAAATATACACGTTTACATAAAGAGAGGGGAGATGTGAGTACCTCATTTGGTCGGTAATTGATGGAAAGCTAGGAGGTGGGTTGATAGCAAAATGGAGTAAAACCCCCACTAGGCAGACTCTGTGCGAAGTTGCAGAGCTTCAAAATACGAGTGAACCACGGTCAACGGGGCAATGGTCAAGTCAAATAGTAATTTTGTTTATTTTTACTTTTGTACGTTTACTTTGATAAGGTTTAACCAATGAATTAAACTTGTTTAAATATGATCTTAAAAAGTGTCGGAATTTAATTCAATTTATATTTAATTTTTTAAATCTCTTCAAATACATTGTTTTTTTATTTTAATAATGTTTTAATTAGAGATGACAAAAGAATGGGATTGGGATGAAAATGTACATTTATCTAAACTATCCTAACCCGTAATTAACCGAATTAGTTCTCCCTCAATTTCACCTTAATTTTTAGACACTTAAATCATCATCCTCATTTATTAAAAAAGAAAAAAAGATTACAATGGGTTTTGTCAACCATATTTTTTTATAAAACTGACAATAAATTGTTGAGATTTTAGATTACAAAATAACAAGTCATTTTTATTCCCTTATCCTATATTGTGTTTCTAGTTTGTTTCAAAAAATTAACTACTATATAATAATCATTTTGTTTTAGACAAATAATTATTTTATATCAATCATTTTTCCTAAAAAATAGTTGTTGCTTGAACGGTTGAAAAAGTATGATTTGCAACCATTGAGAATCTATAAATATATTTTTTTAAATACTTAAAATAAAAAAACCAACTCTCTCTCTTCAAAAATCTCTTAAAAGTTTTTACATAAATTATTTTAAAAATATATAGGATTTCTAAATGTAACTTTCAGATTTTGTTGTATTCTGGAAATGAACTGCATCAAACTCAATAGTATTCGAATGGGACAAATATCACTTTAAAGACAATGTCTATTACACACTTCATAGTCCTATTTTACTATCTTATTCTTCTTCTAAACACAATTTTTCTAACAATTTTAAAGTGATAATTATTATTGAATGATAGTCGAAAATTGATGCTTTGAAGGTTATGTCTCCATACTTCATCAAATTGGAGCATTTCGATATAATAAGGATACAGAAAGATGAAGTAAGACAAAAAGAAGCAGAACGAAGATGAATTAATGTGTAGAGGCTACATTCTGAACACAAATTTTAGATCATATGTACGATCTATACAAGCCAATCAAATATGTGCGATAAATCTGGTAACAAATTGAGAACAAATACAAGATAGAAAAATAGGTATGAGCAAATTTTTAACTATGAAGTAATTTGAATTCAAAATGATTGATGAAATAAACATTATAAACCCATTTCATGATTTACAAGTATTGGTTAGCAAACTTCGTGGTTTGAATATTAATAATTTTGAATTCACAAGTTAGTGCAATCATTTCAAAGCTTCCTCCATCATGAAATGGTTAAAAAAAAAAAGTTTATGCATATGACATAAGATATAATTGTTGAACAACTCAAAAAGCATATGCATATTGAGGAAGAAAAATAACCCAAGATGGCCTAATTATTAGTTCTAAAGTGAACCATGTCAAGCGAAGTGTGGTTAAAAAGAACCAGAAAGGTCTTAAAGTGAATAATAAAGGTTTTGGTTTTAAGAAAAATCAAAACAAAGACAAAAAAGACAAACCATGTTTTCGTTGTGGAAAGAAATGGCACTACTACATTCAAGAATGCAAATTCAATAAGAATAAAAATATTCCAAATAATACAAGTATGGTGGAAAATGAAGTTAAAGAGCTTATTGCTATGGATTCATAAATGCAAACTGGAATTATCATTGAGCTACATATGGCAATTGCAACGAAGTCTCATGATTGGTGGTTGGATTCTAGTGCAACAGTACATGTGTGCAATTATAAGTCACAATTCAATAACTATGAATAAATTGAAGCCCAAGAAGTCATGACGGGAAATCAAAATTCTGCAAAAGTTTTAGGCAAAGGAGTCATTGATGCAGGAAGATCCGAGTCAAATGAGAAATGGGCTACTTAAGCTGGTTTACATCGTTTAGCGGGCTACGGGCTCGGATTAAGCCCTGAAAACCCTGGTCTGATTGGAAACGAGCTTTCGAGAAAAACTTAGTGTTATCTACTAAGTCTTATCGTTTTTAAGCCAAAAACCGAAGTTTAGACCTTCAAATTTGCAGTTTTTAGTTTTTAGGAAACTTTTTATTTTATTTAATTTAAATTTGGCCTAAATTTAATTTTCTTATGTTTAGCTTCGACCTTATAAATAAGGTCTTAGGGTTTCGTAATATTATTATTTTATTTTTGGAATAAATTAAAATAAAGCATCAAAGTAGTTTCTCTGTATTGGTTTAGGATTTTTTCTTGTGTTACTCCCTGTAACTATCTGTTCGGCTAGCCTGCAAAATAATCGTTTTTCTGCCCGGCGTCAGTCATCGAACTGCAATTCACTTTTAAAAACAAATTGAAGTTAATGAATGTATTGCATGTACCAAAAATTAATAAAAATCCAGTTTCTACATATTGGTTATGTAAAAACAGGTTCAAAACTGTTTTCGAGTCTGATAAGTTAATCTTATCTATAAGGATGAATCTTTGTTGGGAAAATGGTATGCTATTGAAGGAATGTTTAAACTCAATATTAATATTAATAAAATAAACACAATTTCTGCTTACTTTGTTGATTATTCTCTTGATGTTTTGCATGCTCATTTAGGACATTTAATTTTAAATATTTAAAGTGTATGTCAAAGCAAGGCTTGATTTCATATAAACATGAAAATGATGCTAAATGTGAAATTTGCATTCAGGCAAAATGATTAAGAAACCTTTCAAAAGTGTCGAAATAAAATATGAAATTTTCGAAATTATTCATTCCAATATTTTTTTGTGAAATAAATGGAATTTTAACAAGAGGAGGTAACAAATATTTTATTACCTTCATTGATGATCACTTTAGAATTTTATGTGTATTTGATGAAAATTAAAGATGAAACATTTGATATGTTTAAGAAATTTAAATATAAAGTTGAAAATCAAAAGAAAAAAATTAAAATTATTAGAAATGATAGAGGTGGGGAATATTTCCCTCATGAAATTTTTGACTATTGTCAAGTACATGGAATTATATACCAAAAAATTGTTTCTTACACACCTCAATAGAATGAAATTACATAAAGAAAAAAATAGAACACTTGTTGATATGGTTAATGTTATGCCCTTTACTGCAAATTTGTCATCTAATTTATGGGGTGTAGTCTTACTCACTGCTTGTCATATACATAATAGAATTTCATCTAAGAAAACACATATTAGTCCATATGAGTTAATCGAAAGGTAGATAACAAAATACTGTATATTTTAAAATGTGGGGTGTTTAGCCTTTTATAGAACTCTGGAACCTAAAAGAACAAAATTAGGAGCAAAAGCTATAAAAAGTGTGTTTGTTGGTTATGCAGAAAATTCAAAGTTTACATACTTTTAGATCTGGACTCAAATGTGATTGTTGAATCAAGAGATGTAAAATTTATCGAGAATGAATTTATTCAAGATTTAAAAAATGAAGAGAAACCTAGTCAAATATCAAAATCTAATAATGATCACACATATCTTAATACAAAGAGAAAAGTTAGTGTGATAAATGAACCTAGGAGAAGTGAGAATGTGAGGAAAGAAAAGAATTTAAGTCATGATTTTATCTCATCTCAAAGCTTTAGCTTTCCTAGTTGAAGGAAATAAAGAAAATGTTCTCAATAAAATACCCGTGATATTAATTTAAAAGATGATTCAAAGACATTTGTTGAGGCTATATCTTCCAAAGATGTAGCTTTCTAGAAATAAGCTATAAATAATGAAATGGATTCAATAATATCTAACAATATTGGGATATTAGTTGATTTGCCTCAAGTTTTTAAACCCCAGTGGTTGTAAGGGGTGTTTAAAAGAAAATATAATATTAATGGTTCCATTCAAATATTTAAGGCTAGATTAGTTGCTAAGGGCTTTAGACCAAAAAGACATTGATTATTTTGATAGACATGCTCTTATACCTAGAATAATTTCCATTAGAGTTTTGTTTGCTTTAGCTTCAATCTATAATATATGTGTGCATCAAATGGATGTAAAATATGTACCCTTAAATGGTGATTTAGATAAAGAAGTTTACATGGAACAACCAGAAAGATTTACCATTCCTAAAAATGAAAAAAAAAACTTGTAAATTAGTCAAATCCCTTTACGGGTTGAAACAAGCACCCAAACAATGACATGAAAATTTTGACTTTGTAATTTTGTCTAATGGTCTTACTCAATAATATTGATAAGTGCATTTATTCTATGTTCACAGAAAATTACTATGTTATTTGTCTTTATGTAGACAATATGCTTATTTATGGAATAAATTTAGAAGGTTTATTTGAAACTAAGAAATATCTAGCCCCGAAATTCAAGATGAAGGATCTTAATGAGGTAGGTATCATCTTAGGTATTAAATTAAAACAACACACTGAAGGATTTGCTTTATGTCAGTCGCACTATATTGAAAAAATACTACAAAAGTTTAAACATCTGAATATAAAAGAAATGAATTTTCCATATGACTAAAGTGCTAAAACTTATTAGAATTCTAATCGGGCTATGGCACAGCTTGAGTATGCAAGTGCAATTAGAAGCCTAATATGTGTAATGCATTATACTAGGCCAAATATAGCCTTTACAGTTTATAAATTTTCTAGATACACGAGTAATCCTAATGTAGATCACTGGAAAGCAATTAGTCAAGTACTTGGGTATCTTAAAGGAACTATCAATTTATAATTGTTTTATAATGGCTTTCAGACTATGCTAGAGAGATGCAATGATGCTAGTTGGATCACTAGTATAAGTAATAATAAACCCATTTCTGGATGGATATTTACTTTGGCTAGAAGAACAATTTCATACGCTTCTAAAAAGAAAACGTGCACTTCATATTTCGACTATGGAGTCTAAATTCACAGTGTTGGCAGCTACATAAAAGAAGCAGAATGGTTGGGAAATTTAATGTTAGATATAATGTTGTGACCATAACCGATGCCAGCTATTTTCTTGCACTATGGTAGTGAAGCAACCATTCCTAAAGTTTATAGTAAAATTTATAATGGAAAATCTAGACATATTAGCTTAAAACATGAGTATGTTAGACATTTAATTTAAGATGGAATTATATCCATTTACTGAGTGAAGTTTAACAACAATTTAGCAAATCCGTTCACCAAAATATTGCCAAGAGAAATTGTGAAAAGTACAATTGTTGAAAGGGGGTTGGAACTCTTTATTCTTAATCACATGAACCCGATCTTATTTTAAAATATTAAGGTTTAATGTGTAAAAACAAGTTGTTGTTAAGTGATTGTCTAACGCGTTGAATATAAATAATTAAATACAAAGAAGGTAGTAAAGGGTGATTGATGCAAACCGTTACAGAAAGAAGGATGACTAATTACTAGTCTTAGTAAAGTTCATATTTTTTAGTGTTTGAAGTAACAGGGACAGGTTAAGGGAACTTTACCTATATTGGCGCCATTATAATAACACTGACATAATTTTTAATTTCTTATTGAAACTTCATATGATTATGTGTGTGGTGTTTCCGATTTTAGCATATCAGGTATCTGGTTTATGTCACATCCACCAGGTTCTTCATTAAAATTTTGAAATACATACACTAACTGAAAGTTTAAGTCGAAAGACACCTTTATGTTTGTATAGTCATATAAAAAAGACTAGATTCTAGTAATATTACAACATAGTGAGAGAGTGTTAAGATTGTAGAATGCAAATTACAAGCTCTTTTTATTCCCTTATACCATATTGAGAGTTTTGGAAACTTTTTTCTTGTTTATATATGCTAACAAAACATATATAGTATCTTGAGAAAAGAGTTAGTTGTTTATGATCCAATGCGCGCACGACGCATTGGGGCGCATTAGTGGTGGCACTTGGATGTGAGGCAGGTGCTTGTGTGATTTATATCAGATAACTGATTTTTTTTTTATTTGTTGTAGGTGTGATAGACTTGAAAGAAAATTGACTGCTATATAACAGTCATTTTGCTTTAGACAAATATTTGTTTTATAACAATCATTTTTTCTTGGAAAAATAATTGCTACTTGAACAATCGTCTCAATATGAAAATGTGTGATTTGCTGTCATTGAGAATTTATAAACACATATTCTGTAAGATACAAAAACTAACTCTTTCTCTCTTCAAAAGTATCTTAAAAAGTTTTTACATAAATTATTTTGAAATATACAGGATTGCTAATTGTACATTTCGGACATTATTGTATCTTTGAAGCAAATTACATCAAACCCAATAGCATTCAAGTGTGGCAAATATTACTTTAAAGACGACATTTATCACGCACCTGAAAGTCCTATTTTACTATATGATTCTTCTTCTAGACACAATTTTTCTAACATAAATATGTCCATAAACAATATATATATATATATATATATATATATATATATATATAACAATGTGAATTAAAAAAACATGTTCAAGGATTAAATGGGTCGGAGTGTCATTTTGTTTCAGACAAATAATTGTTTTATAACAATCATTTTTTTCTTGGAAAAATAATTGCTATTTGAACAATCATCTCAGCAGAAAAATGTGTGATTTGTTGCCATTGAGATTTTATAAGCACATATTCTGTTAGATACAAAACCAACTCTTTCTCGCTTCAAAAGTTTCTTAAAAGTTTCTATATAAATTATTTTGAAAATAGACAGGATTGCTAATTGTACATTTCAGACTTTGTTGTATCTTTGAAACAAATTAGATCAAACCCAGTAGCATTCAAGTGTGGCAAATATTACTTTAAAGACAATGTTTATCACATACCTCAAAGTCCTATTTTATTATATGATTCTTCTTTTAGACACAATTTTTCTAACATAAATATGTTCACACACACACACACACACACACACACACATATATATATATATATAACACAACATGGATTAAAAAACATGGGTTCACGGATTAAACAGGTCGGAGTGTCATCTTTATCCCGATCCTCAAATCTGTCGAGCACTTTTATCATCTCTGTGCTCGCTCTAGTGGGGATAAAATATCTTCCAAATCAGTTATGTGGAGTCCAAGTCCCCATTGATGATGGGGACTTTTACCATCTCAAGTTTTAATATCTTTTTAGATTTCAAAATCGATCAAATAAGACTCTCTGTTTTGGGATATTTTCGATAGCCACTTCAGACAAATTTTTCGTCAAAATGTTAAACTCGTGTATGCATAAGTGTGACACTCACGATCAACCTATGTGACCATTATATCAAGAAAAGACAAAAATTATATGAATTTTGTTTTTTTTAATCTTCATCATCTTTCTTTGATCATCGATGAAGAGAGTGAGTGACAAATAATCAAATTTGGGGGTGGACAAGGAAAATAAATAAAAAAAATGACATAATTACCTTTTTCTCATTTTAACGGTCACATGAGTTGATCATTAGTGTCGCACATGTGCACTGTTCAACAATTAGACCTAAAAGTTATCAAATGGGTTATTGAAAATATTTGATAGATTTTGAAATCTAAGGTAACATTGAAACAATGGTTAAAATTTAGAGAGTTCAATAATAATATAATGTCCATTATTTGGATTCCATAGCTAATTGGACAATTCATAAAGCAATTTATAATGTGAGAGTGAAAGAAAAAGCTTAATTTTTAAAAAATTGATAGGATGAAAATGTCCCTAGAATGTGTGTATATATATTATAGTTATATTATATTATATGAAGTAATAATAATAAAATAAATTTAATAATGTTTTATTAATAAGTATAGAATTCACAAATAACCAAAGTAAAACTTATGATTAACATAAAAATTCAAACAATCTTATCAATACTATTTTTTATTGTATAAATGGTAAGCTTGATAAATTTTAATTTTGTTATATGAAAAGCGAAAATTTGATAAAGATTACAATCTTTAGAGCATCACATAATTTACTTCGAATTTTATTTCAATGATTATATATATATATATATATATATATATATATATATATATATATATATATATATTATAGTGATCTTCAAGTAATATTTATCATATATAATGTTCACTTCATTTAAAAAATATATAGTGATAACTTTTACCATAAAAGTTTTAAGATTAGCTAACCATTTTAACGTGTTAAATATATTTCAAACCTTGTAGGCTATGTGCCTCGTTGTGGGTACCACACTGTATTTTCTCAACGTTACATCCCAATGATGGGTTTTGGCACTCTCGTGCTCGATCATTCTTTATTCTATTGATTAAACGACCTTCGATATTACATCCCATCAAAGGTTTTTCTTGGCATTGCCCTTCAGTGTTATGCCTCAGTGAGGACTCCCGACGTTTGTTGGTGTTGCCTCAGTCATTGTTGTGCAATTATCTACCTAAATTAATAAGCAAATAATCGAACTTGTTTTACTTGCAAGTGCATAAGGTCAACAGTAGCATAGTATGCAAATGCAAGATCATCTCCACAGGAATTGGTGAATTTCATTTTAGAATCAACTTCACAATGTAAAAATGATAGAAATAAATATTGAGTCTAGATTGATAATGCTAAGAACATAGGGCTTTAATATCCACCACTAATCATACTTTCCTAATAAGTAATGTACCAATGCGTTAGCCCTACTATGAATACCTAATGGTTGTGAACCTAATGGCTTGGTCCGCTCTTTAAGCTATTTATCTCCCTCAGCAACGAGTTAGACGGTGAATACTCTGACTCTTTTCTCTTTTAAAGGATTCAGCGTGGTGTATACTGGGTTGTTCCTTAAGAGAGCATAAGGTCTGTGGAAATTGACAGCCACACAAGACCTTGGGCATGTTGTATACACCCGATTTCCCATGTTGATTAACCCAAGAATCTGGCGTGGATTTCTTTTGTTACTATTGTTAGACCTAGGACTCGGTCATCCAAATTGATCTAACTAACTAATCCATACCATACGCATACGTTGATCAGACAAACACATATGGGAATTATAATTGCAGCTAAAGAGACAAAGCTGTATGTTGTTGTTGTTAATGGAGAGAGCTGAATCGAGAAGAACTCGATTGAAGAGAAGTGGGTTTACAAAAAGAAGACCATGAACGAGCCTTTGTATATTGTATCCTTGAGAAGAAGGAGGGAAGAAGGTGTCAATTTCTTGTCTTTTTCACTCAAATTCTCATGAACCAAACAGAGAAATCGCGAAATTCCTCTAATTCTAAAAGTAAAAACAAAGACAGAGAAGCTTACCAGTACGTTTATTGGGTCTGGCGGAGTGACGATGGCGGGTGAGCGGTCAATCGCGATGGAGGTAGTCGAGAAGCTTCTGGGTTTAAATCTATGAATGGTGGCCGTAGAAGAGAGACTACCAGTACGTACCAGAGAGGAGGACAAGGATGACGGCCGTGAGAGAGAGAGGGAAGAGAAGAAGCAATAGAGAGAAAGAGGTGAACAAAATAGAGGAGAGAATTAAGTCTGAAAATAGAGAAGAGCTTTTAGGGTGAAAACTCAGATTTGAAGTTTTCTAAAAATTGTTTTTGAAATTTAGAGGTTTGTTTGGGGAGGGTTTTCAAAAACCCTTTTCAGTGTTCAGACACTGAAAACCCTTTTCAAACATTGTCGTGATTTTTGAACACTACTAAATGGCATTTTCCCTCCGAATTCAGTGTCCAGTTTTCACTCTCACTTTTCCAGTTCACAGACCTCTTCTCTCTCTCTCGACCTCGCCTTCTCCTTCACAGAGCTCCTCCCTCTCTCTGCAACGCCTTCATCTTCTCTCTCCCTGTTTCCTTTCTTTTCACTTTCTACCCGGATCTCTCTCCTTTCCTCTTCAACAAATCGCGACTGTGACGAGCTCGAAGAAACCCAGAAGAGAGGAGAGAAATTTTCCTCTCATTTTCGTACTTCCCAAACAGCCTTACCTCAGTTCAAATCCCAGAAAAAAGATACTCATATCTCCCATCTATAACTCTCTCTTACAGTACCATCTGAACGGACAACGACAAGAGAGAAACCCATCTGAACGGACGATGAGAAGAGACAAACAAAGAGAGAAAAGAGGGCGAAGGATTCGACAGCAGAGACTAAGGGCAGCAACTCACTGATTCTACCGTTGTTTCCTGGTATTATCGCATTTCCTTGAGTTCTATAATTTTACTGGTACTGTGCTGTCAGGGTCTTTTTATTACGAGATTAGGTAAATCAAATGAAGACTATTGTAGGTAAGATATGGGTTTTTAGTTTCACTAGCATTGTTATTATTATGCATATCTTGTGTTTGATAAAATTCCTGTCGTGTATTTACCATCTGTTTGGTTGCTAGGAAAAGTGATGAAAATAACCATTTTGTATTCTGTCCTTTTCTTTTATTCTGTTGGGGGTTTTAGTGAAAGTATCAAATGACAGTATATGCTTGGCTTCGGTTGAATTGAGTTGTTTACTTGCGTTCGTATCAAAGGATATTTAAGAATCAAAGACTGATTTGTTTTATTCTTTTACCTTTCTCCTAAATGAGCACCCAATTGGGTTTTTATTTGTTGATTATTCATAACTGAAATCAGTACCTGTCTCTTCATGTGCGGGTGATTGGGTACTAGACTGTTTGGTTGGTATATGATGTTTATATTGATTGAGAAGTTGGCACTAAAGATATCTGGTGCATGGTGGATCAATAGTCTTCAACTGATGAAAACAGAGAGAAAAGAAGGGCTATATATCTATCCTTTTATAGGTTCAGGTCCCTTACATGTGAAGTACTATTCTTCTTACACTTTCACAGCTTTGTTGAATGAGACTTCAAACGTTCTGTATTAATCTACTTGAATTGTCTATCACAAGACTAATGAATGAATTCACTCTTTTTGCTAGTTTTCTTCTAATCATTATTGCTTCCTTCTCTTGTGCTTTCAGTTGTGACTTCAATGCCTGGACACACCTGCTGCTGGTAGATTAATTCCCCCCCCCCCCCCCCCCCCCACCCCCTTTCTTTTTGTTGGTTATGGTAATAAATTAGCTAAGTCAATTCCAATGAATTAAATTTAATAATAAAAAAGGCATTGCTCTTCTGTTTTCCTTTTTCTTAGAGTTAGTTCATGGAAGAATCAATCTTAATGTTTTTTTATTAAGTTTTTAATGTAAATTTTAATGTAATTTAATCTTCAAGAACGTGTAGATAAGTTATATATGTTTTATTAAAGGATATGTAAATTAAAGTGCGAGACAAATCAACGAGCGTAAGCTAATATACTACTAGTAGGTAATTTTGCTTTAATGCTTTATTGCTGGACAGAAAATATAAAAATTGCGGTTCTGTTGCCGTGTATAAATGTTTCAGTGGATCTAAGTAGGAAGAACTAGTTAATTAGAGTAGCTAGGATTATTGTATTCTTGCAGTAGGCTTTGATAGTTACAAAGATGAATGGATTTAGAAATTATACTGATTTGAGGCTTACTTAAGCTGGTTTGATAACATATCTCCTGGATTATTGAATCCAGATGCTTGTTTGATTATAGTGATTTGAGTTCAAAAATATGTTATGCCTTGTAGGTGTTCCTTAAAAAGCCTATGCCAGTGTATGTTGATAATGAATAGTTTGTTTAACAAAAAAATAATTAAAAAAGGAGTAAGTGCTTGTTTGAATCCCTTCACTGTCTTGCTTAAATTAATAAGAACCAAGTAAGTTTAGTTAAAGATTGTTGAAATTCATATTCAGTGTTGAGACTTGTATTCAAATTTACAAATATAAATGATTTGCTTTGATTCTTGTTCCTTATGTTTAATGATATTTCTTTCCTCCAGATTTGAGCTACTCTTGATTACTTTTAACATTTTATACATATATATATATATATGCAATTTCTTTTGTACATTTTTATCTGGGTTAAATTTTCCTAAATGTAATTATATGCAGATCTGTTAAAGCTGTTAAAGATTGATTGCTGTGTGTTTATTTCAAAAAAAGATTATGAGAAGCTCCCTGATAATATTTGATTTATTATCATTCTTTCTATGTTGATAGAGCCTTTTTACAGTCTGAGTCCTTTTATATTCTAAATTGCTAGCTTTTTATTTGTCTACCGTAGTCCAATCTAATTTATGTTATTATTCTTGTCTTTGTACTCCTTTCTTTTTCTATGATTTTCAACTCTCTAAACTACTCACATTTTCAACTCTCTGTATCCATAATGTTTTATTTGCACTTGCATTTTAGTTCAAGTGGTGAAGGATATTTCATTTTTTTTATAAAAAAAAAAAAAAACCCTAGTAGGGTACGGTTTGGCCTAGCTTTCAAGAAACAGAAATTAGGCAGGCAGCTCATGAATCATGATATTCACTCCCTGTTGGTATTCATGAATCATGGTAATCATGTTAATCTTTGGCAGGCAGCTATGACCGCGTTTCGTGAGCTTATTGTCAATCAGATGTGGGCAGACTTTTTTGATATTTGATTTAATATATGGTAATCATGTTAATCTTTGTCGATAAGATTTAGTTAATTTAACGTCTTTATTTGTGTTAATTTAGTTTTTTGAAGTTACTGAATTATGTCTTTTTCCTTAGGAATATATTTCACATATTGATATATTATTTGACTTATAGGATGTGAGGATGGCAAACCAACCAAATTGGGCAGTTGAGGCAAACCCGTTTGAAGGAAGAACTTTGGGCCGTTCATTTCCATTTTATCAATTTATCAAAGTTGTATTTGATCAATGAATATTGTATCTTAAAGTTGTCCTCAACTATCTTATTTTTAAGAAAAAAAGTATGTCATCTTTTAAATATTGAACAAACTTGAATATTGTATTTGATGGGTTAGTTGTTCAAATTTTATCAAATTGTAAAAGTTGTATTTGTATTTTTTATTTTTATTTTTAAGAATTTATTTAACAAACAAACATGACATGACCAGGGGAAGAGTGTTGTCATGTTTGATCGATGATATATAAAAAATACTAATATTTTAAAAATAAAATAATATTAATTATTTTCAAGTATTTGGTATGTACTTAAAAAATTGTATTTAGTAAATATGAGAAATAAAATTAATTTTAGATATTAAAAGACTCTCTGAACACTGAAAACAATTACAAGAAGGTGTAATCCAAACAGTTTTCTATTTTCAAAACAGTTTTCGAACACTGATTATCCAAATAACATTTCACTGAAAACTATTTTGGAAACAGTTTTTGAACACTGATTATCCAAAGATGTTTTCTTCAGAAAACATCATAAAACTGTTTTCAGAAACTCTTTTCGAAAACAGTTTTCAAACACTGAAAACTGAAAATTGTTACCAAACATGCCATAAGTTTTTCGAAAACTGTTTTAGAAAACTATTTTTGAAAGGTATTTTCAAACATGTTTTTGAGTTTTTGAAAATTGATTTTAGTTTTTGAAAACTAAAAACAGTTTTCAAAAACTACTTCCAAATACGCCCTAAAGATGTAAAAAAGAAATGTTTTTTTTATTTATTAATATCATCCTTGCTCCCTAATTTTTTGGTGTTTGAAACATTTTGCCTATTCACTTTTAAAATCGATCTAATCTGCCCCTTCAATTCAGGATGTTTTAAATGCCCTTTTCATCCAAAAAGAAAATAATAATTTAAATAGAAAATTACCCAAATGGAAACTAAAAATATAAAAATTAATTTAAAGGTAAAATTTGCTTTTTAACCATTTTAAGTTGGTTTTAAGCAGTGTTTTCAGATACGAGAGCATTGAGCGAGGTGTTTTGCCTCAATGAGGTGAGGCGTAAGCATTTTGAAACGTTGGGGCGTTTTGAATAAAATAATATTAATTAAATTACAAAAATATTAAAAAATTGAAATAATATAAATAAATTAATTATCAATAAATTTTACTAATTTAAGACCTATGAATGAATATTTATCAAAATATTTCACAAACACACGTTAACATCACAAACACAATGTTAAGTGGTTGTTGTTTACACACCTACAATAATATAACAAATTCACATACATCTCATCTTTCATCAATAAATCATAAAAAATAAAAAAAAAAACCAAATTCTAATTTTCAAATTGGCCAATATATTCATCACAAGACACAAACACGTTCCAAACTCCAACAAATATAAAAATAACACAATGTTAAGTGTCAAATGTTTACTGATTGGTGTTTACACACATTCATTGATATAACAAATTCACATATATAAATCTATTAAAAGCAACAAATTAGATAGCATGGATAATGCAATCCTAATGATGTTATAAAATGATATTAATGAAATGCAGAGTATATAATATGGAGCCTATTTAATGAATTTGCTCACCAGTGGAAACAAATGAGGGAAAAAAAAAAGAAACAGTGGAAAAGACGGACGGAAAAAAAAAGACAGTGCGTGACAAATACACTAGCCAGGAATCGAACACAGGGCTGTAACAAGCAACATACTAATCTACCACTAGAGCACTGGCGCTTGATGGTTGTTATGTTACTAACAAACATATATATCAAACTTCTGCCCCAACAATCACGCCCCTAGCCTTTTTTGCCGGATTTTCCCCCTGGGCGCACCACAAACCTGTTTTTTAAAACATTGGTTTTAAGTGAATTTCAAACAATGTCGTTATTGAAAATTTATGTGAATTGAGTTGCCGGATTGAGAGAAGTTCGAAATGATGATAAACAAGGACGGTCAATTCTTGATTTATGCTTCCTGATTTGAGTTTCCTACTCGGTTTTTACGTTTTTACGTTTTTTTTTTTTGTTAAGAAAAAAAGAGGTTATGTAACAAGATTTGAGATTATAGAATTAATCAAACGTTTTGATCTTTATTTTCATATTTTCGTGTTCAAATGTGTTTGTCATTGATCCGAAACTTTTCTATGCTTCTCATTAAGCAGAATTTGATCAACGATTACAATAAAATTAATTGAGAACTAATCGAGCAACCAAGGTTTGTTCATTGGAGGGATCATTTTCCTACATGTGCACACAAGCTGATGTTAGAAATATTTAATTCAACTTGATATGTCCATTTAAATTGTAAATCATCGAGGACATGTTCAACACTAAGAACAATTACATCTTAAGCTTCAATATGTACCACTAGAGAAACATGTCAAAGTAATGTGTCAACCCGAATCTGAGGTATCCGAAACCCAATAATTTGGGTTTGAAACGATACGAAATGATTTAAAACCATAAATGATTTGGATGAGAAGCGATTTGAAATTCGAAATCATCTAAACACAAAAAACTTCAAACTCGAGAGAACACAAACTCAAGATTGACATGACTCACATTCGGAATTAAACTTATTTATCCGTAAAAGAATAATTACTTGTTAAACTTTTTTATTTATAAAAACTTGTTAAACTAATAGTGGTAAAATAGTAATTGCTATCTCGTATAAGCAATCATTATATGAAGTAAATTATAGCAAAATGAATACTGAAATTTATTTATAAATAACATCGTATTGTAAGTTTTTTTTTTTACTTCTACGGCTGTCTTACAAATAGGAAAACATATACCCATCCCGTGTTGGACAAGCTCTTGTACCATGCTATCAAATACATATTTGTTGTACAAAAAGACATTTGAAATATTTTAATACTACATACCATTTGAAAATCAATTGATTTTTTTTATAAAAACATAAAAATCAATTGAATTTAGCAATTGAAATACGCATATATGATAGGGTAAATTCAAAAAAGATTTCAAAATTTAGAATTTCTCAAAATTAAACTACTTGAAAAAATTAATGGCATGATTATTCGTGCGAACATATTGATTATAACTACTTTTAATTTTTATTTTACATTACATTTTGCATATGTTTTATATGTATGTATATAACAAAAATAATAATATAAGCGCTTTCAAGATGCTTTCATTTCATAAAATTATAAAAAATCGTGGTTTCAAACTCTTGTGCTCGGTTTCACTGTCCTGTATTTACGAATTGGTTATCTTACCACGATTTAAATCTTATAGTTTAATTTATTAGTATGTTATTAACAAAAGAAAAAAAACAAAAAAAAAACTAAATTTCTCTTGATTAAATTATTGCTAACGTGTTTTGTAAACTTAATTACATTAAAATTTAAAATATATAAAAATAAAATAATTTAACTCCGAATCTAAATAATATGTTAATCTTATTATTATGACTAAACGGGTTAAGATAGCTTATGGTTAATCTAGGCCTGGACCATGCTCAAATTTTTTAAAAAGGAAGCTACTTTAGTAGTAGGCCAAGCCAGTAAAAGCCCAGCTGCGCAGTCCAACCCAGCTTCCAATCCTGATATGTCTTCTCCGCTTCTCTGTCTTCATATTCCAACTGCAACGCCTCACGCTAGACCCTCAGCTCAGCCGTCTCCCTCCTCCATCGATCGCTGCATTTCTTTGTTTCCCTCCTCCATCGGATTGTACTTGTTATAAGTCATAAGTGGGTTCTCTCTCTTCTCTTTTCCTTTCTCTTTTTTCTCTCCCTCAGATCCTCGCTCACCTTTTACTCTCTTCCTGCCAGCAATACCGGCGGCAGCGACTGTGACTCTCTCCACGACTGGGTTTCAATTTTCTGGTGAAGCTATCCCACCAGGCACCAGCAGCTTCAATACTCCCTGCCAGGTTACCAAAACACTCTTCTGAGTTTTGAGCTTTTAAGTTTTTGGTTTTCATGATTTGAAATTGAAATTCTGCTATTTTTCTATTTTCATTATGATATCTTGAGGGATATCTGACTTTTATGGTGCATAGAACTTCTTTTTTGATGGAATGGTATGTGGAATTGAAAGTTGAAACCATAGTCCCTGTATGTAAATTTTAAGTTGTAAACAAAGCAGCATTCTTTTCTGTAATGGACTAGGATTTTTTTCAATTAGTTTAGGCATTTTATTAGTTCATAGATCTTTTAGGCCTGCAGGTAGTCTTAAATAAAAAGTTTGATTGAGCATGTTAATCTGGTGCTCCTTAGGAGTGGAATGTATGTGGTTCAATGGGGCTCATGGGGTGGTTTTTTGATTGAGCATTAGTTCTGTTTTTGAGAAGGAGGTTTTTTTTTTTAGGTGTTTTGGTTATCTTTTATCTTCTTTTTGTCTATTTCTGCTGGTTTTTTATTGCTGTTGGTGAACCTGCGTTTTTTGTTTCTTGGATGAGGACTCATGCTTGTAATTTGGCTTTGTCACTCATATTATTAATAAAATATGTTATTTTGATGTTAAAAAATATATTAATATTAGATGGATGGGCTCATTTAAAATTACTTTGTTCAATATTTGGCCATGAACTCAAGATATCAATAAGAAAAAGAGAACCATGCTTGCTTTATTGTATTGTTGCTTCTGGCTTGATCCTGGTTGTATTCTTTACTTCTTACTGTTTTATTCCTTTCAGTACAAAGAAAGGTACACCAACGCTATCTTTGTTTGTTCTTTTATCATCAGCTAAATGAAAATGAAAAGTACTACATATATAATCTTCACAAGCATAAAGCAACAATATTTATATAATACTACTATATATTCTTCAAATAGGAAGAAACTGATTCACTGAACAAAGTAATTGATCAAGTATTGCGATTTAATATTCTTTAGGTTAAGGTTTATAGAGAACTGAGCTGACCCATTTCAAGGATTTGGTGTTCAGCTCTAGTAAGAAAGGGTTAGTATCAATAATATTAGGAATTGAATGACACACATAAAATTTGTTCATATGTAAATACGTTTTTTCCGTCTTGATAAATTGGCTAAGTGTTAATGGTAGGAAACTTTTAATTTTTTTTGGCTTGTAATATATAGGTTAAATCATGAAGTCAAAAACTATAGATTCATTTTTCAAGAAGTAGATTGTACATCATCCATTTTGCCACCATCTACATGGGTGATGAAGGCATAAATATCTTTGATTAACTTGTTGTAATCCCCTTAATGGGTGATGAAGGCTTATATTGTGTATCTTATATTTAATAATTTTTAAAATGACTTGCAATTTTGAACGAAAATATGTATTATTTCAGTGCTAGCTAGAGGAAATTCCTGGTTTTTCTTGTACATGGGGTTTTAGAAAATAAGTGGATTGGGTTTCTCTTTGATCCCCATTTTTTTTTTTATTTTAGGGGGAGCAATTATAATATAAATTTTTTAAACCCTTCAAATAGTATATACTCTAAAGAAATTTGAAAAGTTGAGGGGATGCAATTGCGCACCCTCACCATAATGTAGATCCACCCATGTTTATCTATGAATTTTTCTTGTGCTCCCATAGCTTCCCTCTTTTTTGATAATTTAGCTTTTGATGTTTTATGATTAAAGTTTCTATTTTGTTTTTTTGGTGTTAATTTAGTCTGAGATTATAATAGTGATTAAGGGTATAATTTGGGTGATTGAATAAAGAGAGAGAGAGATGTCAGAGAAATTCTCACCAACGCTAAGAATTGGAGATCTGAGCGATTTCATAGCACTGTCTCGGGCTTGCGTGGTTTCCCTAAAGGGACTTAAAGCCACCACCAAAAAGCCCGATAAAGTTGAGGTAAATAAATTATTGCTCAAATTTCAACAGTTCACTGAAATTGATTGAACTTGTGCCCTTTTTTATTGTTCGATTCTCCAAATAAATTGATTCAATTTTTTTGCTAGATTTCCTACTTTGTGGTTCATAATCATGTTCAATTATTATTATTTTTTTGAAAACTGCTTGTGATGTTTGCATTGCTAGCATACAATTGCAGTGATTCAGTTTGTATTTTTATGAATAAGAAGTGTTGCTCAAATTGCAACATTTTATTCAACTAGTTGAATTTATCTTATTTTTTATGGGTACTCGAAGTGAATTTGATTGAAAAATGTGCTAAACAGTTTTTGGTTACTATATGTCTTAAGTAGTATTACTTTTGTTTTAGCATAATCATTTCATAATTATGCATTGAGCTTGTTGGAGGAGCTACATGTCTTAAGTAGTCTGGGGCAATGTTTTGCTAGAAGTAACTTTTTTTTGGAGCTTCTCTAAGTATGGGAGAGACGGAACTCTAAGAATAAGTTATGCAAAGTAGTGTGTAATGAAGTTTCTACTCCTTTCTTTTGTTAATATATTTTCTTTTTGGGGGCATATTTGAAGGTTTCGATAGCTAACAAACAATGAACAGAACCGATAAAAATTTCACTCAAAGACCGCTTAGCATGCAGGTAAGTTCTTTTTCTCTCTCTCTAAATACATATCTTACATATACATAGATGTATTATGCATATGTACACATATAGCTTTGTGTTTATGCTGTTTCAAATTGCTCGGAGTGTGAATAGGAATGGAAGTTTTATACATCGACACATCGTATAGATGTATAAATTCTGATTATGTAACCTATCAAAAAAAGAATCTGTATCTAATCTCGGAGGTGATGGAAGATTGCACAAGTATAATGGTGTAGGCTTGACTGCTTGATGGACTTTGTGGTACATGCTAGTTCTTCAATTTGTCATTGGGACAATTGTCAAAATCTTCTTGGGTGTTTACATGAGACACCTGATGAAATTTTCTTTATTTTCTTCTTGTAACTACTGCAAGTTTTGTTCAAATATGCTCCTTGTCAAAGGCATATGATTTATGACTTCTTGTGGTAATGCAGTGGATGCATAACGTTGGCAGAGACAGTTATGCTTGAGAAGCAAAGTTTGGATGAATTTCTATCTAATATTAACAAAGGAAAAGCTGTGATTGTCTCCCTTTCACCACAGTCAAGAGCTTCCCTTGCAGTTCATTTTGGCATCTCCCCCCTTCAGGTGAAACATTGCCAGTGTATTTGTTATATTCCTAATGCTTTTAATTTCTTAGATTGGAGTCTTTCTCTTGGTCAGGATGAGAATAATCTTACAATTTCAATAGTTTAAAGTCACTCTATGCATAGAAATAATCATTAATGATTAATAATGGTCTTCATTCAATAAAATATATGCTCAAGAAGTTAGTTAATAATTATTTGGGTGTGAATGATTTTTGACCAAGTAAGTTCATCAAATTTTTGGGTGTTTAAGAAACTCACTACATTTTTGAAGTCCTGGGGAGTGAAAGCTGTATTTGATACAAGTTGCAGTAGAGACGCAACACATTGAATCTAACTGGTACAGACAGAGCCAAGCACTTGATCAAGAAAAATCTAAAGCATCCCTGCCTACGCTATCATCAGCATGTCCAGGTACGTATTTTTGCTAATTATAGTTTTGCACCTTCCCTCTGTCAAAGCCCAAAACACTCCATGTCCATGGCTGCACATACATCCATCAATAAAATGTCTTTGTGAACTTTCTAATTTCTGATTGGATATGTTATGCTGAAAAACAACTTGGCTCCTATATTCTACCATATGTATATACGGTTAAGAGCCCCCAACAAACAATTGGAGCTACAGTTAAGCACCATCTATGCCAAACAATGGGTCTCAAGTGATGTGTCTACTCAGAAGTTTCTGTGTGCACCTGACCATCCAGTGTGATGTGAAACATATATCTTTTGGGAGATACATGATTATTAGAAACCATGTGTTCTAGGTGCTAATATATGAGGCACCCTAACACTAGTTTATACCGGTGATTGGACTTCCCATATATAATTGGGAACTGTTTTTACGTCAGTGGTTGTGTTCTAGTCTTATTCAAGCATAATAGTACATTTTGGGGAGAACACTCATCAATTGGAATGTTTATAAGCAGGGTTAAAACTAAACACTGCAAAAAGTGTCTTCCCCCCAATCCCTCCTTCCATTTCCCCAAAATGAAAATTCGATATGGAGAGAAGATTTAGAAACCTTCAAAAGTTTCTTACCATGTAAGCTATTTCATTATATGGACTCCTCTCCACCCGTCACAGCAAAGGTGGGAAAGAAAAAAAAAAAGGAAAAAAGAAAAAGCTTCAAAATCATTTTCATATCTCTGGTAGATCTTTTATGTTTAAATTTGTAATTTGGTGTCAATATCAATTCTTTCCTGCAGTTAGCAAACAAAAGATTGTTCTCACAGACCAAAAATTCTCCTTTTTTCCTTATTTTTGTGTGGTATCTTTTTCCATAATTAAAATTTAATGTAGTTGATTACTTATCCAAGAAAAAATTATTGTAGTTGATTGGTTAGTTTTCAATTATGGGCCAACTTATACTCAGATATAGTCTTCAGTTGATACCTATGTATCTCATGTGTCAGTCATCTTCGATTGAAATGATAATAAATTTGGATTTCTTTGTTGTCTTTGCGTTTACTTAACTAATTTGATTTTTGAATATTTGTTTAATAGGTCAGATGAGGTTTATCATGTAACTGTGATGCCTTGTTATGATAAGAAGCTTGAGGCTGCTAGGGATGACTTTGTTTTTCAAGTGGAATCTCAAGACAGAACCCATGAGAATGAAGGTCTTAGGATAACCGAGGTAGATTCGGTATTGACATCTGGTGAAGTTTTAGATTTGATACGGGTAAGAATTAAGACCAAGATTTCCATTTGCAGTAATTCTCATGAGTACTCTCATTGTAATAGTTTCTATGTTTTTATATGATGATATGTGTAATTTTTTTGTTTTCTTGGCCAATATTTTTACTGCTGAAAGCAGTGGATTTTAAATCCTTCGAGGAGTCTCCTCTTGATAGAATGTAAGAGTCACAATTATTCTTGTCTAGATCCTCCATGAAATGGGTGTGCATTGTTTGGTTAAAACTGACTTAACCGACTGAACAAATGAAATTCGGCTGAATTAATTCGGTTATTTGGTTAATTCAGTCAGTTTCAGAATTTTTTTTTGAAAAATTTGGTTATTCAGTTCAGCCACGGTTTTGAAAACCCTTGAATGTCCAACCGAATTAACAAAAGGTTTTAATAATTTTTAATTTTTATGTAATATATAATAACAAATGTTGTATTTGTACTACTTTAACCCTAAGTACTACCAAAAACCAATCTGCTTAGCTGTCAGTCCCCTCTTGCCCACTCTCACACGCCAAACAAAACCTTCTTCATACATCTATTGCCTCCATCAAAAGCAAAATCCTCTTTCCATATTATCTTCATTGCGACATCTTTCCATTTCTCTACTAATTTTTTTTTCTCTATAGTATATAAACCCTAAGTACTATCAAATACCTATCTGCTTAGCCGCCAGCCCCCTCTCACCCCCTCACTTAGCTGCCTCCCTCATTGCCACAAAAAACTGCCTTCACCTGCCTATTGCCTCCAAAAATCAAAATCCTCTTTCCGTGTTATCTTTGTTGCCACATCCTTCCATTTTTCTTCTTCACAAAACTTTCTATGCAAAATCCAGCGTTGGTTTTCCAATTTCTAAAACCTTGTTGGATCCCCTATGGATTGCACAATATCACTGCAGATTTTGGTCTCTCCTTATGACCTTCTCTTCAAAGCATTATGTCTCTTTCTCGTCTCTCGCTATTTCTTGGGGTTTTGTTGATATTTATTGTTTTAGTATACAATTTCTTGGAGATTCATTTTCTTCATGATTTGATCTCTTGGTTTAAAGGAGATCCTGTGTTATTTACCTACTGTCCTGCTCAGAGGACCACCAATCAGTTGCTGATAAGTGTTAGGTTCTTCACAGAAGGTGAAATGTTGTATACTTGTATAGTAATCAGATTGGGATCTTATTTTTATTTAAAATAAAAAGGGAAGAATTTCTCATTTGAACAATTAAGGTTATGATGTTAAGGATGTATCGTTTCATATATGTTTACTTACATATTGTATAGTGCTATATGGATTGTTTTTACTGTTTTATCATTCATGGGTCTCTTTGGTTGGCTCAAACTTAAAACTTTCTGATTTTATGGGCTAATTAGAAGTTGGGGCTCTTGCTTTGGGAATCAAAAATGTGCTTTTACATGTTATTGTTTTTGTTTCTTACTTTTTGAGTTTATAATCTATGATTCTGTTGCATTTTTCTAAATTTTTTAGATTTATTGTAAATTTTCAGTTGTGTCCTGCTTGGTTGTTTGTTGGTATTTAGAGTTCTTTTAACTGTGTTGATGAGTTCCACTTTAACCGTGTTGATACTAACTAATTCTATTTGATTTTGATATTCTATCAATGGCTTGATCTTTGTTGATGTATGGTTGCAGGCTGAACGGATTGCATAACCGAACCAACCGATTAAATTCAGCTTGATTGATTATCAATTAATAGTTAATTTCGGTTGGTTTTGGTTATAGAAAATGTCTAACTGAATTTTTTTGGTTATTTCAAAAATGTCACCTAATTAACTGAACCGGCCAATTGCACACCTGTACTCCATGTCATGGAGCTATTGATTAAAAGTGAAATATGGGGCATCTTTCCTGCAACTTGCCATTTTTTTTTGTGATAAGCAGGTTAATGTTTTTACTTTTTGGTGACAAGCAGGTTGACAAATGTAGATGAAGAAGGGCATCTTTTTGGGGTCAATGGAAGCTCTGGAGGTTATGCAGAAACAATATTCTGATATGCTGCTAAAATACTCCTTCGTAAAGAAATCACTGGTCCTCTGGATTTCAGAACTATAAGAAATTCTGATTATTTTCTAATAATTTTTTGTAGGTTTTGGTAGCTGATCCTTTTGACAATCCTCTTGTGAAAAGCTTATAGGATGGATGGCTTGAGGAACCTGGTTCGAAGAAGGCTAGAAAGAACTTGCACACAGAGTACCATCCTGTGGTAAAAAACATTACAGCTCAGTTGCACAATTGGTAGAAACTTTGGCCAGCTACTTATTCTATATAATCTTTACCAAATAATGTCTCCTGGGCCTATTTCTCACCAAGTCGTACTGATTTCAGACATTACACGTCATAGCTTGTCCATTGCTTCTTGTTCGAGAGATTGCATCCTCTGAGGAGGCCAATTTTGATGGAGTGAACAGATGATTTGTTATTCAGTCTTTACTCATGCATACGTTCTGAAAGAGAATCTCGCTAGATAGAAGAAGAAGAATGATTTGCATGCTCATGTAATAGATCATTATGTTTTTCGCTTTTTCTTTACCCTATTCGGTTAGGGGTGGGAGGTGTAAAGGGTCGAAATAAAGTGCCCTTTATTTATGTACATCCTTTCGTTTTTACTTTTCGTCACATTTTTTTATAATCTACAGGTTTAGTGGATTGTTTGATAAACAACTCTTAGTGAAGGAATGATAGTTATTTCTTTGTGTAATGGGTGATATGTATCTTTTCACTTGTTCTTATTAATTTTCATTTTTCTTTGTAAATATGATTAGGAGGAAGAAGCAAGGGGTGGTTCATGGTTTGTACTTTGTACTGGAATTGTTATCTCCATGGATTATATTTTTAGAACACTAAGGCTACCTAAATGGTTGTTTTGATCCATGAAAATCAGCACTGAGAAAATATTAATGTTCACCATCGCCTAAGGTGATTGCTTAATTTGTGATAACCTGACTCTTAAGGTTAGAATGAGCATTTGATAAATCAAATTAGTTGAGCTGAGCTGTTAATCGGTAAAATATTACAAAAATTCAGACTATATCACAACAGATGGTAAAACAGACATTTTTGTTCACTGATCAATAAAAACACATCATGTAAACGTGAAATGATGTGATTGAAATTAGTTTTATCACACATTAATATTACATAAACAATCGATTCTCCAATCAAATACGAGGTAAACTAATCATGTGAGATTAATTAGTCAAATTTCATGCCCGTCTTCCAACTAAACAAACCCTAAGAATTAATAGCTAGTAAAACATAAAACTAAAACAAAAGAAATAGCTACTATAAACAGATAAATTTGACCTTAATTTTTTATCTTCTAAATTCTAAAAAACACCAAAATTAATCTCTCTCTCTCTCTCTATATATATATATATATATATATATATATATATATATATAACATTTCGACATAGGGATTATTATATATATGAGTATCTATAATTACAAATTAAAATTTGGTTTAATTATAAAAAAATCTTGTAGTTGACTGTATTTTCAAAAAATAACTTGAAGTTTTTTTTGACAAAAAAATACCCTAAGATTGACTTTATTTTCAAAATATATTCTGAGGTTTTTTTTTTGTGCTAAAAAATGTCATGTGATATGTTTCTGTTAACAAAAAATACATTGTGGTATATTTCTGTTAGCAAAAAGTACATTGTAGTATGTTTTCGATAGTCAAAAATACTTTGTGATATGTTTCTTTTAATCAGTCACAGAGTATTTTTTTACTAACAGAAACATATCATAAGATATTTTTTTTGTCCAAAAAAAACCCTCAAAGTATTTTTTGAAAATGAAATCAATCACAAAGTATTTTTTATTAAAAATATTTCAAAATATTTTTAGAAATACAGTCAACCATAAAATATTTTTTTAATTAAGTTTTAAAATTTTATAAAAGAACAACTGGGAATCTAACTGTCAGACAGATACAAGTAGTAACAAAATGTTACTGCGCTGCACATCCTATGATTTACATAGTCCTAAAATAAAGATTATGAGAACGATCGTAATAGTCTGTTACTAAAAATATATATAGAATGGAAGTGGAAATAGCCATTGCAGAGTTAGGATCTTTAACAAGTAGTACAAGATTCTTTGTCGTTTGATGTTTTTTCTTTTTTGGTGTCAACATGGCTCATGTCCTAGTACTATGCCTTTCAAATTGTTTAATTATAACTGTAATGTATGAGTGGACAAGTAGCTCTCTGCCAAATACATAATATAATTTTTTTTTTATTAGGGTAATGCTATCCCAAAGTTTCGGTTTTCATCCTTTCCTTCCTTATCAAATATCATATAATTTTTTTTAATCATATAAGATACATCAATACTTGAGAAATTAGTAGTTAGGATATACATAAATATGAGTAATTTAATAAATAAATAAAATTATTAATTTAATTTTTTCATTTTCGGAGTTTGTTGGTGATATCGGAACAATCGAATGTCAAAAAACTACATCACAAGTATTGTTGAAAAGTTCTCCTCAAAAGCTATTAAATAAGACTCATAAACACCATCTTGACTTTGTTATTTTTATCTTTAAATTTTGAAAAAAAATTATTTTTTAAAAATATTTTCACTTTATTAAAGTGGCAAAAATATATTTTGGTGCAAACAATATTTGTGAATAAATTTAACTGTTGATTATTTAAATTAATGACGTGTCTTTGTATAAATAAAAACAAAGGGTTTTTTTTTTATAAATGAGATAGGGTAAATAGTTTTTACAGCTATTTAATAAAATAACTGTAAAAAGAGTTTTACAAAAGAAAATTGAAGAAAAAAATGTCTATTAAAATTTGTGTAAAATCTCATTTTACAACTCTTTTATTAAATATAAATCAGTTTTTAACTCTAAATATTCAATTAAAGATAAATTATTAGTTCATCACATTAATTAATGTTAAAATGATAAAAAAAAAATAACATAGAGATTTGCAACTCATTTCATACCATCCAAGTGGTTTTTGTCATGCAAGTGACACAAAGATGCATGTTTGTGGAAGCTAGGAAAGAAGGGTAGGTCCAAGTTTTGAGGTAGCCTCATTTGTTGGAACGTTTGCTAGCTAGTGACATAAAGTTAACTCTCTTGGTTGAAAATAAAAAGAAGAAAAATAAAAAGTAGGTCTCCCAACTCAACGCTTTGGCTTGCTATAACATCTACCATATTCTTCAACTGCCACTATTTGATAGATGTGATTCAATTTTAGTATTGTTCCTAGTTGAAATGGTACTTTTTCCTCCATTTTTTCATGAAAAACTTGTGCTATAGCTACTTTGTTTTGGAGTTGCAACGAAGAAAGGATACACAAGATCGTATAGCTCGCCAATGTTGCCTAGCTAATTGAGCTTTAAGTTTCCAAGTTAGTTCATTCAAATAGTATATAATTGGGTAGACTTTTTTTCAACGATGATTTAGTCTATTTTCACGATATTTATTAATATAAAATAAAAACATTCGGTATCAAATATTTTTAACAAAAAGTTTATCGTAAAAACAGATTAAATCGTCGTAAAAAAAGTCTACTCTAACTTTATTTACTACTTTTTTTGTGCATGATTTCTTATTCATATCAAGTTAATTTTGGCAATGTTGTTATCATTATGATGACCTAAATGAATTTTATTTTCATTGGAGTAATTAATACATGCATGCATACGTATGTGTGTATAGTAGAAGCTATGAAGGGCAGATGAGATGCATATTATGATGTTAGGCAGCTGAAGCTGATAATTGTGAAGTGGTAGGTGGTTGATCTTTTGACTGTTGGTGTTGGTGTGCGTTTTGGTGGTTCTAACACCCCACATGATCGTTGTTGAATGTATATACACGCACAGATGGATTGATTTCCATGCATGAATAATAAGTTGTTGAATGATTTGATCGAGCACGATCATGTGGGGTGTTAGAACCACCAAAACGCACACCAACACCAACAGTCAAAAGATCAACCACCTACCACTTCACAAATATCAGCTTCAGCTGCCTAACATCATAATATGCATCTCATCTGCCCTTCATAGCTTCTACTTAGAAGACAGTGACTTCTGAAAGAAAGAGAGCAATAGCTGTAGGCATCTTTATTATTTTATTTACCTACAGCAAACACAGCCACTAAGCATGCTAGAGTGCAATACTTAAGTTTGAGTTATAGTCTGTAGACAGTACTTTGAGGGAGGTTTCTTTAGAAGTCAAGAACCTTAAGAATATAGAAGTTAGGACCAATATAATTAAGGTTCTTTCTATTGGAATGGAGATGGACCTTGTAAATTTATATATTTTTAATGTAAATAATATTATGAATTTTTGGTAATTGTAAATAGGAATTTTAATCCTATTAAAACACTGTAATATACCTAGAAAATAAAATAAATTAAAATTAATAAAAAAAACCCTAGGTAAATAATGTAATCATGTTAAGTATGGACTATACACTAACTTAAATATAATTTTCAAAATTTCAATTGCAAGTTTATGTTTAGAAAAAGGGGGAAATGAATTTATATGATATTTTTTCTAACATATTAATTTGGGTATTTTATATAGTTAGGTGGACTATATAAATTTAAGCTAAATCTAAAAAATTATATAATTAAATATGTAAATAATAAAGTATAGTTTATAAAATATTTAAAGAAAATACTACAATAAAATTAAATTATTTAATCTTGTAGTCACTACATGGTTATTTAATTAAATCCTTATAATTAACTATATAAACTAAATATAATATACGAGATGTAACAGTTTCCATTTCTGTTTATCCAAAAATGAAAGTAGTTCCATTTACCACTTAACGCATCAATGAAAGTAGTAGTTCTGACTTCTGACCCAAAGGCCATCAAATCAAGAATATTATTAGCAAAAAACAAAAGCTAATCAAGACTTGTAAGAGAAAACTAAAAATTGATTTACAACTTAAGTTACTCAAAATACACAAACCATTCCATCCCAGATGAAGTTTAAAAAAAAACATTAACATTTCCATGAAAATTAAATTCTACCTCGACATACACCTTTTACCCCTATACCTAACAAAAAAATCACATAAATTCAATAAAATAAACAATACTATAAACAAAAATCCCAAAATTGGCATACTGTTTGAGCCAAAACGAAGCCCTCTCACAATCCGACCACCACCCTCTGCCAAATGAGTTTCCTTTGGCAAATCCAAGAATCTGTTTCCAGAATCATTGTGAAGTGAAATTGAGAATGATTTACGGATCCCAAGAGAGATTACTGAAGACACAACTGGTAGTTTTAAGCGTTGGTGTTGATGAGTGAAGAAGAGACTTGAGGTTGAGGAAATATAGAAGAGACCGTAAAAAGAGGTAACAAGAGCTAAGCTTGTGGGTAAAAAGAAGAAGGACCTGAATAGGGGATGATACTGCTTAAAAACACATGCCCAATAAAGAGACGACATGTGGACCATTCTCAGGCTAGATAGTAGGGCAACACACGGATGATCCAGGCTCGGACAACTGGACCCCAGGTCCCTACCGCCCTCCAGGCCATCACCACCCTTGGTACTATGGCCGCCTCACAAACAAACAACCCCAGGGCGAGACAGCTAGGCCTTTAAGGCATCATTGCCCACCCAGCTGGACCTCCACGTCACCACCGCCCTAGATGGAAAGCTGCCTCTGAACCCTATAAAAAGACTCAGGTGTGCATTCCAAAAGAGAGATCTTCTTGAACCTAAAAAAGAAAGAAGGGAACACCATTAGTTTTATACACCTGATCATACACTGACAAAAGCTTCAGAGCATCTTCGAAGGCACCCCTTCCGGCGACCCCCTAGCCTACTTCTTTCCCCTTGTGCAGGTTTCAGCATGGTCCGACCTCCAGCTCAGCAAACACGTTTTGGGCATCAACAGATTGGCGCCGTCCGTGGGAATCCATCATCTCTCGCTAAATAGTAAAAACAAAGAAATCTAAAGAACTCTTCTGTTACCATGCCACCTAAACACACCACCAAGGATGTCGGTAAAGGAGTGGTGGCGGCCAACACTCGCACCCGTCAGTCCGAATCTATTGCCATGCCGAATCTGATGCGTACCCCGACATGGTCACACACCAAGCGCAGTTCGTAGAGCTTTCGCGGCTGGTGGCCAGCCTGCTCGCTGAGGCCCACGGAAGGGATCGCCAGCCTTCTCCCACACCATCATGGCCCGATCCCAGCAGCACCCGTTCGGCCAACTGCAGGCTCCCCTTCAAAGGCTGTTCCGCGGTGGAGTCTTCCTTGTCTCATATGGTCAAGTCCAGGGAAAATCCCTCGTCCAGAAGTAGCGAGGGTCTCGGTAAGCGAATAGAGGACATAGAAAGACGGATCAACGCCACGCTCAAAGGCCGTAACCACAGTGTTATAGACAAACTCAACGTCCAGGACCCTCCCTTCACTTAGGAGGTCCTTGAGGCCCCCCTTTTGCCAAACTTTCGAATGCCTCAGATCAAACCTTACAACGGTTCCACGGACCCTCTGGACCACCCCCAACATTACTAAACAACAATGACATTCCACAGGCACTTTGATCCCGTGATGTGTCAGGCTTTCCCTTTGATGCTCGAAAAAATGGTCGAGACGTGGTAATCTCATTTGAAACCGGGGAGCATCAGTACGTTCAAAGAGTTGAGCTACGGCTTCGCCTCATATTTCCTCAACAGCAAAGGACCCAAGAAGACCTCGGAGTCCCTATTCAACATCGTCTAGTTAAAAAGAGAAAAACTCTGAGCCTACATCTCCAGCTTCAATTTCGTCGCCTAGGAAATCCCCGGTCTGAACCGTAGCGTCCAGATGCTAGCATTCAAAAATGGGCTGAGATCTGGGATTTTCAGTTCAAAACTCACCAGGTGACAGCCCAGCAACCGTCCAGTGACATAAATGAAATCTTAGCCCGAGTCAAGAAGTACATGCTGGAGGAAGATGACCAGGCCTTCTGAAGAGAGCTGGAAGGTGATGCAGAAAGAAATAAGGGGCGAGCTGCCAGTCAACGCCGAGAACCCATCAGTCGACATTTTCGTGAGGATAGGCTAAGGTCCCCCAAGCTTTTGGGGAATTTCACCCCTCTCAACATATCCAGAATCGACGTCTTGATGCAAATCCAGGACAAAACGATCTTACAGTGGCCTCCGAAACCGTTGCACTTCAATGAAGACCGAGGTAAATAGTGTCATTTCCACAAGAACAATGGGCATGATAGAGAGGATTTCCAGGCACTAAAGTACAAAATAGAAGCCCTCATCAACAGAGGGCAGCTAAAGGAATTTATTGGGCCCCGAGCGGAGAAGTTCGCGGGATGGCCCCAGAGGAGTCCAGACCCACTCGAAAGAGTCCTGGGCCAAGCAGCAGAGAACCCAGCCAAAAGAAACTAGAGGCTGCCTTAGTCAAGGTCATTAAAACCCTCTACGGGGGGCTCACCTCATGAGGCACTTTCGGGAACCGCAGGAAAACTTACGCCCGATCCGTAGTCTCGATCACTGGACCTCACAAGAGACAAAAAGTGGATATAACCATCACTTTTGCGGACGAGGACCTGGAATGAGTTCAGACCCCGCATGACGATGCCGTGGTCATATCTCTTCTAATGGCTAATTATGAGGTCAGGCACATCCTAGTTGACAACGGGATTTCGACAGACATCATATTCTACGACATTTTTCAGCAGATGCAACTGGGAGACTCTCGACTAGAGCCAATCTCCACCCTACTCTACGGTTTCTCAAGGGGACTGGTGTTTGCAGAGGGTGGCATAGTCCTCTCAGTAACAACAGGAACAGTCCTACAGGCAACGATTGTGCAGACTACTTTTTTGATCGTCAGGTAGTCTTTATCCTACAACATGATCCTGGGCCGACCCACCCTCAACCAGCTCGGAGCGATCATCTCCACGTATCACTTAAAAATAAAATTCCCGATCCAGGATGGAGTGGGAGAGGTTAGGGGAGACTGCTATCTTAGTGCAGTAAGGGAAGGCAAGAAGGTAAAAACTCTCCCATTTAAGGTGGATGACCTTAGGGTCGAAGGGAGGAACCCACGGGGCCAGCCAGTGGAAGAGTTGGCCACCATACCTTTTAGGGAGGATGCCTCCCAAACCATCCAGATTAGCTCTGATCTCCCCGAGGACCTTAGGAGACCTTTGCTCGCCCTTCTCCGAGATAACTAAAACTTTTTTGCCTGGTCAGTGGCAGATATGCCCTGCATCAGTCCCGAGGTGATTATACATAAGCTAAATGTGGACCCAAACCATAAACCAGTCATTCATAAAAAGAGATCATTCACACTCGAGCGACAAACTACTGTCCAATATGAGGTAGATAAGCTACTCACGGCCCACTTCATTCGTGAAGCAGACTACCCTGATTGGGTATTCAACGTGGTGATGGTAAAGAAGGCCAGTGAAAAATGACGGATCTGCATCGATTTCTCGGATTTAAACAAAGCCTATCCGAAAGATAGCTTCCCTTTGCCAAGGATCGACCAGTTCGTCGACGTAACCTCGGGGCACGAGCTACTGATCTTTATGGACATTTACCCTAGGTATAACTAGATTCTTATGTACAAGCCCGATCAGGAGAAAACAGCCTTCATCACCGGACAAGGGTTTTCCTGCTATAAAGTCATACCCTTCATTTTGAAGAACGCTGGAGCCATCTACCAGAGATTGGTAAATAAGATTTTTTGAGAGCAAATCGACCGAAACATGGAGGTCTACGTAAACGATATGCTAGTGAAAAGCATCGAAGCTAAGGATCACAAAAACGATTTGAAAGAAGCCTTCAAAGTCCTTAGGTGCCATCAAATGAAGCTTAATCCCTCCAAGTGTGCGTTCGAGGTCACCGGAGGAAAGTTCGTCGGCTTCATGGTGAAGCAAAAGGGCATCGAGGCAAACCTTGAAAAGATATAGGTCGTTCTCAGCATGAAATCACTCCGGACTGTGAGGGAGGTTCAGCGACTCACTGGGCAGATAGCAGCTTTGACTCGATTCATGTCAAAATCAGCGGAAAAAGTGCCTTATTTTCTTCAAAGCCATTAAGAAGACCAAAGACTTCATCTGGTTCAAGGATTGCCAAGAAGCATTTGGAGAGCTAAAAAGGTATTTAAGCTCACCCCCTTTACTTACCAAACCCATCACCGGTGAAAAGCTTTTTCTATACCTCTCGGCTAGATACGAGGTGGTGGCTTCCGTCTTAATTAGGGAGGAGGCAGGCGTCCAAAAGCCCGTGTAATATGCGAACAAGGTTTTTCACTACACAGAAACCAAAGAACTCTCTATGGAGAAGATGGTGTACACACTCCTAATCACGACCTGTAAACTTTGATCGTACTTTTAGGCACATACGATTGTCCTCCTGATCGACCAGCCCCTTAGGCAAGTGCTTCACAAATAGGATATTTTTGGTAGAATGGTCAAATGGTCTGTGGAACTTGGGGAGTTTGACATTCATTACTAGCCTCACACGGCTATCAAAGCCTAGGCCTTGGCCAAATTCAATATGGAAACCACCCTCCCAATCCAGGATGATTCTACTCCAGACCTCGTCGAGATTAAGATGGTCCCTCAATGGACCTTCCACGTCTATGTATGCTCCAACGACACCGGGAGCGATGCTGGACTCATCCTGAGTGGTCCAAACCGTTTCACAGTCGAGTACACCCTGAAGTTCAGATTTAAGGCCTCGAACAACGAAGCCGAGTATAAGGCTTTGCTAACCAGGATGAAGCTAGCCAGGGTGCTTTCTGTAGAGGCTCTGGACGAGTACAACAACTCGCAATTGGTGGTGAACCAAGTCAATAGGGAGTTCGAGGCTCGAGGAGAGGAAATCACTCGCTATTTAGCAAAAGCTAAAGAGCTCATCACCCAGTTCAAAGTATTTCGAATCATCCAGACTCCTCAGACCAAAAACTCAAATGCTGATTCCCTAGCCCAACTCTCCTCCTCTTGACAACTGGAATCCACACGAGAGGTTTATCTTTAGACTCTCGCAACTCTCAGCATCTACGAGACCATGATCCTGCCCGTGACCTGCGAAGAAGCATGGATGGATCCTATCATCCGGTATCTACGAGATGGTCATCTCCCAAGTGAAATGAACGAAGATAGGAAAATCATCTCCTGGGCAGCACGATATGCAATCTTAAATGATCAATTATATAAAAAGTGTCTTACTATGCCCTTTTTAAAATGTTTGGGCCCAACCGAGGCCAATTATACCCTTCAAGAATCCATGAAGGGATATACGAGAATCACCTCGGAGAACGAGCCTTTGCTTTCAAGATCCTTCACTAAGGTTACTACTGGCCTGGGAAGCGAAGAGAGGCCACAGAATTAGTAAAGAAGTGCAAAAGTTGCCAACAGTACGTTACCATCTCCCGCAGACCGGTTAATCCCCTTACTCTGGTTGTTAACCCACTTCCTTTCTCCATGTGGGGAATGGACCTTCTCGGACCTTTCACCGGAGTGTCCGACTAGTGGAAGTACCTCATTGTGGCAATAGACTACTTCACTAAGTGGGTCAAAGCTGAACCACTGGCCAGTATCACCGACCACCAAGCTAGGGGCTTTGTTTGAAAGTTAATAGTATGTCGTTTTGGCATCCCCTGAGTGTTAGTAACGGATAACAGCAAACAATTAGATAGTACTCGATTCAAAACATTTTATGATGAGCTATATATCGAGCATCGCTTCTTTTTCATCGGATACCCACAAGCTAATGAACAAGGTAAAATAACCAACAGGACGTTGCTATAAGGCATCAAAAGGAGATTGGACGAGGCAGACTGACAGTGGATGAAACACTTGCTGAATATCCTTTGGGCATGCCGAAGCACCGCCCGAGCACCCACTAGCGAAACTCTTTTCTTCATGACTTACGGCTCTGAGGCCGTCATTCCATTGGAAATCGGAGTACCCTCACCCTGAGTGTAGAACTTTGAGAATAATAACAATGACGAGGCCCTTCGCGTGAATGCAGACCTTCTCGACGAAGCACGAGATAAAGCTCAAATCTAGCTAGCCGCCTATCAGCAACGAGCCGCTGGGTATTACAATTCTCGAGTACAGGGAAGGCACTTCAGGCTTCGTGATCTCGTTCTACAAAAGAACGAAGTATCTTGACCACGTAAAACGGGAAAATTGATCCCTAACTGGGAGGGCCCATATATTATCAAAAGGGTATGCCGTCCCGGTACCTTCGAGCTCGAAGAGCTAAGTGGAAAACATATTCCACGAACTTGAAATACCAAAAATCTCCGATATTTCTATCAATGATCTCGAACCTCGTACATGAGTTTTCAAAAGGAAGTTCGATTGAAACATAAATTGTAACGAAAAAAACTATTATAAACAACAAATTTGGGAAAAGAAACAAATTCTCATTATCTTTTCAAAAACGTTTTTGCAAAAGGCACTACTAGCCTTGAAATACAAAAGAAAAAAAAAAAAAAAAAAAAAACTAGTCTATGACTGGAGCCACCTCTACCTCAGTCTCCTGCACGACCACCTTCTCGACCCCAACTGGAGCCCCAGCTTCCTCCTCAACATCTATGAGCTCTTCCTTCTCCTCATTTTCATCATCGAGCTCTAGAAGGTCGAGGCCTGAAAAATCCATCTCGGGCTACATGGCCTCAACTTTTCGCTTTGCCTCTAGGAAGCCCTCCAAGAACTGCTTTCCACTCTTCAGATCTATGGCCACCCTAAAGGCGTTCGAGTCCTGGAAAGCAGCCAGGGCCTCATCGACCGTCACCCAACTACGGGCCCCACTCTCTTTCATCGAGCACTGCATGGCCTGCTCCATCTTAGCTTTAGCATAGAAGGCGACGTCCTTCTCCTGGACCGCCTTGACCCTAGTCCAGTTGGCTGAATCCTCTGAGGCCTAAAGCTACTGGACGATCTCGGTCTTCTCGTCCAGTTGGCACTGGGTACGGCCCAGCTGCTCGATCATCTCCATATAGTGACAGGAAGTGACGCAGAGAAAAACACCCATCTACGACCAGGCAAACAAGTGTTACTTAAAATAAATTAGCGCAAACGAAAGGGAAAGGTAAGAAACTCGGGAAAGAAAAATACTTGGGAGACTACTGTCTCAACTGCTGAGCACAGAAACTATGTAGGCCTCTGGGATAGCTTTAGGAGATCCCGAGGAAGGATCCCCTTGATTAAATGCTCCCGTGCTACTCGAGGGTACGCGAAGATAGAGTCGTTGACTTTTAGGGCCCAGTTGGGCCTGAAGACCGTCGCTTCAGAAGTGACACTTGCTGAAGAGCCAGGAACGACCAGGGGAGCACTGGTTACTGCGGTGAGCTTCGGGTGTAGAGGGCCTCGGGGTGGGCTCTCCAGATAGATCGGGGTCGAGGTGCGAGGCCTCTTCCTCATCCTCGAGCCCAAGGATCGTTGCCTCTTGGTGGAGGCAGTCTTCCTCCTCTCCATGGTGAGTTTCCTCGCCTGCTCTCGGGCATGTGCTATAGCATCTATTTCTGCTCAGCATGAAAGAAATGAAAATGTGTAAGTAAAACTACAAGGCAGAAAGCAAAACATAGACAAATAACTATAAGTATTAAAGACACAGATCTTTACTACTCTAGAGCGAAAACTCGGTGCATAGAGGGCACAGGCCGTGCCTCGCCAGCTCCTCATTACTGTAGAGGACTTCAACATCTAGGGGTGAGGCCACCATGGCATCCACGACCTCTTGCTCACATGGATGAAGACCCATTTTCTTACATTTCTCGGTTCGGTCCATACTCCATGAGTGGGGAAGGTCGAAGTCTTGGGTAGACCAGATGAAGAAAAAGTTTTTCTTCCATCTCTTAATTGACGATGAAGTCTTCTTCAGCAGCCTCCTTTTAATCCAGGTGCTAAAAACCACCCATCCGGTCTGGTCGTGCCTGTTAATCAAAAAGTGGGCATTAAAAATTTCCATACTCATTGGCCCGCCCACTTCCTAGCGGACATAGATAAAGGCCATAATCAGCCGTACTGAGTTCGGCACTAACTGACACAGCAAAATATCAAAGTACCGTAAGACGGCACAGAAGAAGGGGTGGAGGGGGAACTGAACCCCGACCCTCATTTAGTGTTCATACATGCACAATTCATAGGGCCCATAGCTCGGAAAGAGGTCACAAGCCCTCTCCCCTGCCCTGGCTAACTGAAGGGCGTACCAGTATGGAATGCGGTACACTTTTCGGATCACCTCCAGGTCTTCTTCCTTTAATTGACTAGGGACCTCATTGGCAGCATAATGCCACTCTTCCTTCTCATCCGCAGTCGAGGTCCCCCTGATATCAGCTAGGACCTCGTCCCTTGAGGAGGAGTCCTCTTCATACTCCTCCACTACGGAGATATATGGCACCATTACCAAGGGACCTTCCCTCACCACGACCCTTTCAGGGGTCACACTCCTATAAGAGGATGTGGGCGATCCCGTTTCCTCGGTATTGTCGCTACCACTACTACCATCATTATCACTACTCCTACCGCTACCACTATTACTACTAGGCAAATCTCGATATTCATCAAATCTAGATATAATTAAAAGATGGGTGGACGAAACTCACTAACAGCCCAAGGGTTTCAGTTTTTTAACTTCAAAAAGTGAATGAAGCTCCTAAAAAACAATTCTCCTCGGTAACCCTCCGAACTTCACAGCAACCGAACACCCGCCCACCAACCGAGTCGAACCACCAAAACTCCGAAAAACTTCAGAACGAAATCCCTCAAATGCTTGGGACGAAGACTAAGACTCTCAGGGGTCCATACGAAGACAAAAGCTCACAGGGGATGAGGACGAAGGCTCTCAAAGTTATTTCTCTTTTTGTAAAGCTCACTATGATTTGAAGTGAATAATGAAGGAAGCAATGGCCTCCTTATATAGGAAAAAAGGGCACAACGAGCGAAGGCATTAAATGAAAAGACGGGTGAGGACTTGACTTTTCAAGAAATTGAGGCAACTTTCACTCTCCCCAAAGAGTCCGCTGCCACAAACTAGGCGGCCCATGATTAAAACCTAGGGGTGGCTTCATTCCCTTAGGCACCGTCCCTATCCCCTAGATGCCAGTTCAGCCGCTGAAAGTACTGTTTTGTTCGCCCAAAAGCTTGAATCATTAATGAGCGCCGTCACTCATAAAAATGGCTACTAGCATTTAATGAAGGCTGGCAGGCACCACATGTCACAAAAGGCCCAAAGGCACCTAAGAATCGGATCCCAAGAAGAAAGCCCAAAAAACATATATGGGTCGCAAAACACATCCTTCATGGGCCCAAAAAAAGGAAGCCCAAAGATCTCATTGGATCCCAAATTTCTCAAGGTCCGAGCAGATGGATTGCTCCACACATGCTCAGACTCATATCTCCAAGACCGAGCAAATTGATTGATCCACACATGCTCTGCCTAATAGCTCCAAGGTCCGAGCAGATGGATTGCTCCACACATGCTCGGATTCATGTCTCAAAGGCCGAGCAGATGGATTGCTCCACACATGCTCGACCTACTAGCTTCAAGGTCTGAGTAGATGGATTGCTCCACACATGATCAGACTCATGTCTTCAAAGCTGAGCATATGGATTGCTCTACACATGCTCAGACTTATGTCTCCAAAGCCGAGCAGATGGATTACTCCACATATGCTCGGCTCACTAGCTCCAAGGTCCGAGCAGATGGATTACTCCACACATGCTCGGACTCATGTCTCTAAGGCTGAGCAGATGGATTGCTCCACACACGCTAAGCTCACTAGCTCCAAGGTCCAAGAAGATGGATTACTCCACACATGCTCGGACTCATGTCTCTAAGGCCGAGCAGATGGATTGCTCTACACATGCTCGGACTCATATCTCCAAGGCCGAGCAGTTAGATTGCTACACACATGCTCGGTCCACTAGCTCCAAAGTCTGAGCAGATGGATTACTCCACACATGCTCAGACTCATGTCTCCAAGGCCCAGCAGATGGATTGCTTCACACATGCTTGGCCCACTAGCTCCAAGGTCCTAGCTGATGGATTGCTCCATGTCTGCACTGACAAAATTCGGCACATTACCACTTCTTACTCATGACCAAACCCTGCAAAACTTCCTTGAGCACATAAATATACTCAAGGAAATGGGAGGCCTCTGATACTGTTTAAAAACACACGCCCAATAAAGAAACAACAAGTGGACCATTCCTAGGCTAGATTGCAAGGTAGCACGCGGATGATCCAGGCTCGGACAACTGGAACCCAGGTCCCCACCGCCCTCCAGGTCATCACTGCCATTGGTATTATGGCCACCTCACTTGCGGACAACCCCAAGGCGATACCGTTGGGCCTTCAGGGCATCATTGCCCACCCAGCTGAACCTCCATGTCACCACCAGCCTGGATGGAAAGCCGCCTCTCAACCCTATAAAAAGACTCAGGTGCACATTCCAAAAGAGAGATATTCCTTAACTTAAAAAAGAAAGAAGGGAACACCATTACTCTTATACACCTGATCATAAACTGACAAAAGCTTCGGAGCATCTTCGGAGGCACCCCCTCCGACGACCCCTTAGCCTACTTCTTTCCCCTTGTGCAGTTTTCCGCAAGGTTCAGCCTCCAGCTCAGCAAACACGTTTTGGGCATCAATAGGGGAGAAAAACAGCGGTGAGAGAAGTAATAGAGAATGGGGAAAGTGTCTGCCATTAGGAGAGAATTCTCAGTGTGTTCTGAAGAGAACACGCTTGTATAGGGAGATGGAGACTTTTTTAATTTTTGCTTAATTACATTTAAAAAAATTAGCATCCTCGCTAACTAATTTGGGTTGCAGAATTTGTAATATTTACGGTGATATAGTTTACGACAAATCTGATTAATTTTAACTTAATTTAACATTAAAAAATTGAAATTTTAATGGTTTAAATTTGATTTAATCAAGTACTCAATCATCGTTTATATATTTAAAAAATAAATTTAATTAAAAAAATCTTTAATTAATACTCTTTTACTTACCAAATTACAAATTCTCCATTACTAATAAATTAGTAGCATGTTGTGCGCACCATATAACTCATCAAAATTTAAATTTTTGATTTTAAAAATTTTAAGTTTTAATAATTTAAATTTGATTTAATCAAATATCTAAACATCCTTGTAATGGTATAACTACTTCAGATTTCATTTTTAACACTATTACCTCATTTAAGGACGGATCTAATTATTTATGGGCCAAATTATTTAGTCAATACTTAAATATATTTTAAAAAACATGTTAAAATATATTTAGTGTCTATACCCTCTCAACATAAATTCGTTTTTATCTGCACTTATATATTGGTTTTGTTTGATAATTATTTAAATGCAACTTAAACCACCAAAAACTTAAAGATTTTAGAATTAAGATCTGAATTTGAAATAAGTTAAATATACATAAAATAAATATCATTTTTTGTTAAGAACTATTTAGAAAGAAAAAAAAGACAATCCAATATTCTTCACTAAACAAAAATTAAGAGACAAATCAAGATGATATTGTTTGTTTCACATTTGTAACAATAATTCCATATGAATTATCCATTACACATTTGAAGTAATATTTCCATGTAAACTGAAATATTTTAAAATTAACATTGGTCAATGTGTTTAGTTAAAGATCTAAAACTGTATATAATAGTATTAATTAATACGAATTACAGTAAAATACAGTTTGTGGTTTGCCTCATGCATCTTTAAGTCTGCGAGATTTATCTTGTATCACTTCGGTACTCTAAAATAATCATCACGTGATGAACTTAACGGAAGTTTATGGAAATTGACAGAAAAAAATATTAAATTTGATAGTAGTAAATTGTATGAGGTATCAAAATGATAAAAAATACAAAAATTTAAATTAAAAGCCATTAAATCACATGATATTTTATTGATATTCGCCATGTGATTCTAAGAACCTGTCAAAATCCTAAAATTAATTAGTACATTTCTTCCATCAATTACACTAAACCCTTCTCTATGGACCCGTAATTTGATAATTTGTGAAAGCCACTAATTCCATTTTAGTCGTTTCGTTTTGATGGATGCAGTTTGCTACTAGTAATAATACCAAGAGTAAATTTCTTTTTTCATCTCCAACTATGGTTTTGTTCGATTTGGGTTTTTGAATGTTTAATCGTTTTAGTTGAATACTTAACGTTTAGTATTAATCCAATTAGATCATTTTATCAAATTTTCGATTAAATTTTATGTGAGATAATATTGAATTTGAACATGATAATATTAATAATCATCATAATAAATTGAGATTCAACTGTTTTAAGTTTCATAGAATGAAACCCGAATATGTTTGGGTAACAATTTTCTGTTTTCAGTTTTAGAAAATAAAAACTTAAAACAGTTTTCTTGTGTTTTCTGAAGAAAACATGTTTGGATAATTGTAACTCGAAAATTGTTTTCAAAACAGAAAACAATGAAATGTTGTTTGGATAATCTTATTTTGAAAATTGTTTTCATACACCTTGTAATTATTTTTAGTTTTGAGTTTAAATTTAAAATCTATATTAATTTTATTTATTATATTTACTAAATGCTTAAAAATAATTAATACTATTTTATTTTTAAAATTTTAAAATTTGTTATTACCATTAAAAAAGAATGAATTAGAGAAATAAATACTGATTTTAGAATTATTTTTCAAAAATTATATAAAAAATATAATTTTTTTTATTTTCGAAAAAGAGTTTTTAAAAACTGATTTTAATTTTTAAAAACCAAAACCTCTTCTAAACATACTCTAAGATTTTTAACATTCTTTTCCCAAAATATTATTGCTCTATTTTTTTTATAAGAAAAACAAAATGCTTCATCTAAGATAATCTTGCTCAGTAGACATGATATGACCGTTGTTTAATTACTTTCGAAGAAGGATCTGAACGCAACCCTCTCTCAAGTATACTCGTGGAAATAAGATTAAAAAAAAATTCTTCTGAATTTTATAGATTTTGATTGCCGCGCAAATATTATATTTTTTTTGAGCTGTGTTGTCTCAGTAATTTTGCGGTGCAGCGTGCGAAGCTATAAATTTTCTTTGAAGTATAACTAAAATATATAATTGATTTTACTTGCATTTAATTATAATTTTTTTAATTATTTAATAATTATTATAAATCTTTAAGTAATTTTTTTGAGTTAATTAATTGAATTAAAATAAATAATAGTTAAGACAATATATTTTAAAGAAATATTAAAATTTGTCTAGGTAGTAATTTGATTCAACCGGACCAAATAAATGAATAACATTTTTTTAAGTGGATAGACATATGAAAATTATTTTTTTAATTTGTACTTGGAGAATTGTTCTTGAACACTAAGTAACAATTTTTTCAAGTGGATGAACAAATAAAATTTTTCTTTTCGACTCATACTTAAATTCACTAGGAGAAATATTTTTGAATATTAAACAACCCTTTTTGTATGGATGAAATGACGGAAATTATCTTTTTGACTCCTATCTAAATTCAATAACTGAGATGTCATTAAATACCTTTCCAAATATAAATATCAAGCTATATTTGCACTTATTGATCGATTGAACAATTTAACACATAATTAACCATTAAATGTTTTATTTAAAATAATAAAATATAATATGTTTTTTAACCGACTTGAATATTAATAAATATTAATTGAAATCATTTTCGTATAAACAAATAAATAGATTAACCATTTATTATATACAAATAAAATTAACATTTCCCATAATTCAATAATAAAAATAAATTAAACCAAAAAATTATGCTTATAACTTTATTGAGCTTAAAAAATAAATATTTACTAAATTCGATGATCTATAAATTAACCAAATAAAAAAACAATATGTTTTACGTTAAACCCAACTGTTAAAACATAAAAAATTGAGCGTATAAATCCTTTTTGAACAGTTGATTTTTGATAGATACTTGAACCATTTAACACTACATTTTCTTGAAATCAAAATCTCTTATTTCTTCGATTTAAACCTTTTTTTTAAAGCCCAATCCAACCTTTAATTAATTGAATTGGGACAAAAACCCGACCCAAGCCGACCAATTTGATCAACCCCCCACCCATTTAAACCATTTTTTTTCTCCCAAAAACAACCCTATACATTTTACAGCCACCAAGAGAGAAGATTTCTCTCAGCCGTCTCTCATCTGCCCCTCTCAGTGGCGAAGCTAGGGATTTGTAGAGAAAAATAGAATCTAGAGATTAGGATTTTTAGAGAAAGTCGCCACTTTAGAAATTTTGATTTTCTGTAATTTGTGCTTGGTTTGTGGGATTTAGGTCAATTGTTCTTGGTATACACAGGTATATCTTCTTCCTACCTCTTTTGCTTATTTAGTGCTGTTATGTGATTGGGGATCTTGAATCCAAGTTGCCGCTTGGATTCTTTTCTTTTAAAACATGATTTTTTATTATTTTTTCCTTCTTTCTCCCTTTCTTTCTTTCTTATTTCATGTATTTCTTATCTTCTTCCTACCCCTTGGAGTTTTTATGTGTATTAACGTGACTTTATAGTTTTGGCTGGTCCATTTTTATTTTTCTTTCTTCCACCCATTCTTAGTTTAAAGAATGTGAAGAGAGGTTGGGCTCGGCAACTGGAATTTTTTTAAGAAAAGTTGAGCCCGACTCTGCTCTTCAATTGACAATCGAGGAAAAAATTTGGGCTTCTTGAGAAGCATAAAGACTATGTTGTCCGTGCGAGAGCCTACCAGAAGAAGGAGGAGACTTTACGGGTAAATATAATAGGGTCTTTTCTCTTTGGATTGGAGTTTGCCATTGTAATGTAGAATGTTAATGCTATTTTTTTTTTGTTTTTCTCTCCTCTTCTGCTGCTGGTAATCAAACTGCGAGATACTTATTGTTCTGTCGATAATATTATCTTTGGCGTTTGTCTTTGGGTGTTTGGTTTACAGAGACTCAAGGAGAAAGCAGCGTTCAGGAACCCAGATGAATTTTACTTCAAGATGGTCAAAACAAAAACTGTTCGTGAAGTTCATATGCTAGAGTAATCATATAAATCATTGAATCCCATTTTTATTGCTTTTTCACTATTTTTTTCTGGTGACTTGCAATCCAAATTCGGTCATAATTTTCTTGTTTGGATATTTTGTTTTTACAGGAGTCAAGCCAACAAATACACTCAAGAAGAACTCATGCTGATGAAGACCCAAGATGTAGGGTATGTGCTTCAGAAATTACGAAGTGAGAAAAAGGTAACTCACTGCTTATACAAGACTTTACAAATATTTCCTTGTAGGGCATTGGTTAATAGGATTCTTATTCATTGCTGCAGAAAATTGAAAAGCTTACTGCCGTGCTGCATTCTCTTGATAAGCATCCATCAAATCGGCATGTTTACTATGCTGAGGACAGGTTTGAATTGCTAAACTTCGGTCATCTTCCTTAGGACAATCATACCTTTTCTTGATTTTAGTAGCGCTCGTTATCCTATGTTTTTTCTACTTCCTTTCTATCGTTAAGTAAACTTTAAGCATGAGATGGATACTAATTCATGACGCAATTCATACTTCTTGTTTACATTTATTTGGTCAAGTATAGTTTTTATATCCACTGGTTATAGGTCCACGCAAATGCTCGGGCAGCCTCATCGGTTATAATCCTGTAAAATAGCATTAGGAAAACACTTATCATTTATTAGGGAAGAAGTCTATTTAAATAATCAAAATCCAGTCACACAAATATTGCACCATCATAAATATTGGGTAGCTGATTAACATAATGCACATGCTTTTCACCTTATTCACGAATCTCTTTAATTAAGAAATCATTAGATGATGAAGTTTGAGTACTTCGTAGATTACATTTAATGATAGGAAAATTGCTTTAATCACGTAAAGTTCAATTACTTCTTGTGATCCCCCCTATTTAATTAGTTAAAAGCAAAAGAAACAGTATAGGCCATCAAGGGGGTGCCATTCCGTGTACAACAAGCATATCGATTGCTTGACAAAATATTTATAAAACCTTTAACTTCATGTTCATTCACAAAGTTATGCCTGAAAAACCAAAATTTAACGTATTGAGCCGCTTATCTTTTAGAATCATAAGAGAAATTTTCAACCCATCAGAAGCTCTCTTATTCCTTACCCTTCTCACAAGCCAAATATAGTGAGAGGGACTATAGCCATAAGGTTTTCCTATCTTTACAAGCATGTATACCCCTCTAAGCCCAAGCTTCATCCTCGGTTGATCATGCAACAAGTTAAGATATACCTATTATTGAGTAAGCCAAATCCCACAAATGCTTTGTCCAAGGGAACCATGGCAAAAGGTGTTGCACTGATTCAGTTGAATATTGACAATGGTAGCATTGCAAAATGTATCACATTCGTATGAGCAGGATTCTTACAAATAATTTTCCTCGGGAAATTAGGCTTACCATGTATAGAGTATCCTTTATGAGTACTTGATTATCGGATTTCACATCAAACCTTCCTCCCGCATGAAGCTCCATATAGTTTTATCCTCCTTTTGCAAATCCAAGCCCATGTTATACTTCAAATAAATAAACTTCAAAAGTTCTAACTCCTACTCTTGTGCGTTCCTCACAAGAGTGATATTCCAAGTCAAGTTTCCATTAACTGGAGCAGCACACTAACTCACTAAGGCATCCTATTCCTTGCCATAGAAAAACACCCGACTTGAACTTTCAAAGGGGAGTCTCTCCATTTGCATGTCATGCCTAAAGGAGGTTGAGTCCCCCATATCCCACGTCAAACTTCACATAAGAGAAGAACTCACTCCAATCCTTCTTAATTCACTTCCAAACACTCATCCCATATAGATCTCTCCAACTTAGGGTGCCCACCCGTTTTGATCCGTATCGAATTTCGCAACAATAATCTCCCTTGATAAGTGCTCCTTTTTAATCATGAATCTCCAAAGCCTTTTGTTTTTTTTTTATAAGATCTCCAACGCCGGTTGTTAAAAAGGATGAGGGACTTAATTCCTAAATCTCCCTTCTTAATGGGTTGCTTAACCATGCCCACTTCACCAAATTTTGTCAATACTCCTCTCTCATATATTATTAACCTATAAAAGCCGTTTTTGGAGGTCCTCCAAACCTCCTTGCTACTGAGCATGGAATGGGAAAGAGATATATAAAGGATTTTGGAAAACTAGAGAAGGTGATTGCAATATGAGTTAGTCTCCCACCTTTAGAAAGATAATCCCCCTATCCCATAATTTGTCTTGTTTTATTCTTTCAATCAAATGAATAATTGTTTGTGTTAGTACTAAGTTAATAAATATTACTTTTTTAAATATACCTTTATAGAGTCCACAAGTTTCTAAAAATTATTATTTCATAATTTTAAATTGACAAAATATAAAAAATAAGAGTCAAAACTGCTTTAAAAAGAAAACAGACAATAATCATGGGATGGAGGAAGTAATTTCTTTTTTCCACTCGTTGAGTTTTCTGAAATCTTTTACACAATTGGCTCCCAAACATTCTTTCTGTTTAACTTAGACCCAATGTATCCCTAAATAAGTCAAAGGAAGGAATCTCATTTTACATCCCTACACTTTGGCAAGAATTCCCCATTAACCCCCTCACCTAGGGCAATTAACTCACTTTTATTCAAATTCTTTTTTTTTTTTCCAAAACTGCTTCAAAGCAAAGTTGCAGTAGAGGTTCTTTTATTAATTAAAATTGCAGTGGGACTTGTTGAATCTCTGCTAACAAAATATGAGTGGCATCGGCAATGAGAAGGTGTGAAACCATAGTCTCCCTTCCATTCCTCTCTATCTTGAATCAGTCAAGGGGTCCTTCCCATAGATTTAGTGAACATTTTACCAATTACTTCCATGATCCATCTCTAAAATAAATAACAGTGGTGATAGAGGATCTACTTGGCAGAAGCCTCCAGAAACTTGAAAAAATTTGGGTGGGCTACCATTTATACCAATGGAGAAATAAATGGTAGAAATGCACCTCTTAATTCAATTACAACAAAGAGTGACCAAGCCTATTTTCTCCAAAATATAAAGAAGGAAATCCCAACAAACATGGTTAAAAGCTTTTTCCATATCAAGCTCACAAACGATGCCTTTACCCCTTTCTTTTAATAGAGTATCTATCTTTTAATTAGCAATCAATGCGACATTAGGAGTTTTTCTCCCTCCCACAAAAGCATATTGTTTTTGGTTGCACTACTTTGCCCACTGCTTTCTTTAATCTCAAGGCTAATAGCTTCAATATGAGCTTGTACGCACTCCCAACAAGACTAGCAGTTGGAAAATCCTTGGCCTGCTACTTCTTTTGTAACCAAGTGATTAAAGTAGAATTTAAAACTCTCAACATACTTACCAGTTCTATAGAGATCTGCAAAGACCCTCAAAATATCCCCTTTGACCACATCCCAATTTGCTTGAGAAAAGGACCATTCCAAACCCATTTGGCTTTGGAGCTTTATCCCCATTACAAGCTTTCGAGAATTTTCAAGTTGAATGCATGCCCTAAAGTAAAGGTCTATTATCATTGGTCTTGAAATAAAGGTCCTTATAAAAGTTACAAATGAATTCCTTCGTCCCCTTTCACAGTTTTAAAGTCACCTTGTCCACCTTCCCCACCCCCACACAAAAAATGGAAAAAAAGAAAGAAAACTCACCTTGTCCATCTCAATGTTGCTTACAAAGTTGAACATTCTATGAGCATTGGCCATTCTATGAAAAAAGTTGGCATTCCTTATCCCCATCCTTAAACCAAAGAGCCCTTGATTTTTGCCTCCCAAGAAATCTCCTCCATGGAGAGATCACAATAGAAATTTCCTTAAGTATCACCCCCATTTCCCTTTCTCCATTAGGGATCCCTTCTCTCTTTTCTTTTCATCAATACTACTAATTTCTCCCAACAAGGACACCATTTTAATTCTAGCATTCGCAAAAATCTCCTCCTTGCATCTTTTCAATTAATTCTTGAGCACCTTCAACCCACATGTTCTCAAAGCGGAAAGACGTAGGACCTCAAGAAGAAAAGGTGGCGATCCAACGTCGGCCTTGGAAGAAATTTTAACAACATTAGTAAATGCTTCTCACAACTTATGGACACCAAAAAAGGGTCAATTCTAGAGAATGTAGACTGCTCTCTATAATTGGATCATGTATAGATCTCTCGTATCTCTCTCTCTCGAGTGGAAGATCAAGATATCACCTTTATATCCATTTAATAATTTCTGACTCTTCTGCCTTCACTGCTCCCCTTTCCTCGGTCTCACTGAGACTACAATTTCTATTATAATTCAATACAAAGTCAAGTCTTTTCAAGTATTTGTTTACTTTCCTTACTTTTCCCACAAGAGGAACTCTTTTTCACAGTTCTTTGGCTTTCTTCTCTTCCCTTTTTTTCAATTTCTTCAAACAAATTAAATAATTTATCTTCAAGCCCATCAATTGCCATCCCTATTGCCTTACCATTTTAATTTTATGTAGCGCACAACTAGATACTTGTTCCTGGAAGTTTTCACGCATCAGTCTTTGAAATCATGATCACATTTCTCTGCTTTGGGCAACTGTTATCCTGGTCACAAGATGCACATTTATGTTCGTGCACATGGTTAATTTTTTGAATAGTTGCATTCATACTTGGCAACTATTCAGAATGTATATGCTCTGTGATGTTTCATGTTTTCCTTGACAATCATGTCTGATATGATCAGGCTTTTTCTCAAAGCAGTAGCGGATGCGAACTTGAGTGGTCAGCTGGAGCGTTCCAGCTGTCTTCCCATTATTGTAGGACTTCCAATTCTCAATTATGTTTCACAAATGTAGTACTTATAACCCTGAAAGAAGTCTCTCTCTGTGAACTTTAGTTGTCTAGCAAACGTCTTTCCTTTTTTTTTCTTAAAAAAACATTCCTTTTTCAATTGAATACCATCAGATGTATATTCAAAATTTATTCTTTGTTTGGAAGTAATGTTGTGCATCCCTTTCCTATGTTTTGCAGGGAGGAGGCCAAAGAAATGCAGTTACAATCTTCATAAGGCAGACATTTGTCTGCTTCAGAGGATGTCCCTTCTCATATTAAAAAGTAATAAACAATATATCACTGTTTTCATGGGCTCATTTTGACTGTGGTCATTGAAGCTTGGACCCTAACAAGGGATGTGAGCACTGGAAAAATCTATTTCGGCATTTAAATGTTTGAATTTTTTTAAATGAATGAGAATATAGTTTGTTTGACTGATTTTAAAGAATTATAGTGGAGATCATATTGTTGAACACCACATGAAACCATTAATGAATACAACTTTACTAGGAGGCATGGTGCAAAATGATGGGCTTTGATAGGCTACTAAGAGCAAGATATACTTGTTATACATGGCTGATGCTCGTTTGCACAAAGGTGTATGGGGCTTCATGTGCTGATAGCATGAAATGTACTCAACAACAGGCACACTATGTTTGTAGGAATTAATAATTTGTTAAAAGAGGGAACCTTATAAAAAAATGTTGAAAGAGAGAATCAAGACAAGTTAATATATCTTCTCTGTATGTAGTTTGTTATATACTTCTTAGTACTATCAATTAATGCCATGACCATTATCTTCCATGTGCAGGAAGATTGCCTGTTCTTACAGAGAGTTAGAGGCAAGGAGGAATAGAGTAAATGAGTTGGAGAAATTACATATGGATGTCATTGCAGAAGGAATTACAGGTATTTACATTTTAAAGTTGGCTCTTACCTGATTGTTGGGTTATATATGGAGAATCTCAAGAAATATAACTTTTTTTGTGGACAGAAAATGGGTCGGAAGCGCAAACTTCGCGAAGATGAGATTGTCTGTTCAACCTCTAAGCCAGTGTACAAGTGGCGGTCAGAACGAAAGAGGTGAAAAGGTGTTTGTTGATGGAATTTCATGAATGAGGTTAAGGTCTGTGTTAGTTCTGACAAACTGTATGAGCTACACCTCTTGATCATTAGAGGACCTGAGCATTTTTGTTGAATGTTGTAGCTGTGAAATGGACCACTGATGATACCCAAATGCAACCATTGATTCATTCAGGTAGACTTCGGCACCATTGGCGTGGTATTTTCACTAGTGAGATTTATCTTTCATATGCTTGGCTTTAGTAACAGATTATGAACAATTCTTGGTTAGAATTTGTTTAACTATTGTCTTAATTTAATACACAAAGTAAACCATGTTTCCCTTGCATTGCGTTTATGATTGCTCTGAAGGGATCAGATTTGATGTTTTTTTTTTGTTTCGTTTTGTTTTGTTTTGTTTTGTTTTAAGTTAACAACTTCAATAGACATGAGATAGAAATGTGAGTTGCGTTTGTTTATTAATAATTTCAAATTGTTTATGAATATTGCAATGTTGTTTTGTCAATTCTTTTGATTGAGGTCTGAGTCTCTTATAGGTTGTAGTATTCCTCAAGTGCCGTTTGATTCACAATACGAAGTTTTATGCTATTGATGGGAACAGTATTTCAAAGGTGAGGGGGAGGTGTTTTGTCTCAATGAAGTGAGGTGTAAGTCTCGAGGCGTTAAAGCGTAAGCTTTTTGAAACGTTGAGTCGTTTTAAATAAAATAATATTAATTAAATTATAAAAAATTAAAATAAATTAATTATTAATAAATTTTATTAATTTAAAATTTATAAATAAATATTTATTAAAATATTTTTACACATTAAATAATTTTATAAAATTTTTAATTATAATATCATATTTTAATCATAAATATTAAATAATGTGTTATAAATAATATATGTAAATTGCAACACATTGTTTGACTATAAACGATATCTCATGAGCAATGGTATTTGGGACAATTTAAAGTGCATGCATCTCCTTATATTTTGTTTACTAAATACTATTTATTAGTCAAATAGTCAAATACAGTATATCAAACAAATAGTAAAATACAGCTCATTGAAAATAAAGCCTTAGACTGACTTGGCTAAAAATCTGTCTCAAGCACGTGGAGTCACTGGTAGGGCTCATGATGACAATGTGCTGTAGGGTTCATGATGACAAGCACATGGAGTCACTCAGTCTCTCTTCATATTTTCCCCAAAAAGACCATATATTATAGTATTTTCCCTCAAACTTTCCTTCAACCTAACACAAAGAAGACCGCAAATTTCAAAATAAAAACCTAAAAATCACTTGAGATCCTCTCTGGCCAACAAAACCCATAGATTGGCTATGTTGGTGCCTAACTCTCGGCCCCTCATCAAAACAAATAGAAAAAATCTCCATCGAAGAAGCAACCAAACCCCTTGCCACTGTCTGTGGTGGATCGGTAGCAGCAGTGACATCAAAACCTTTAAATAGAAACCAAACCCCTTTGTCGTTCGTTTATATTGGTCTTCGTGCATGGGCCAGTTAGCTTCGACAGTTGTAATTCCGAGCTGCCGCGAGACCAACCACAGTCATCGATCAAAGCTCAAATCAACGTCTCTGATCTCTCTGATGCAAGTTGAAGGAATTGAAAAGTCTCAAGGATTCTCCAGTGTGCCTGTGGTGGCTTAAGATCGAGGGACAAAGCCGTTACTGTCTCTCTCTCAACTCCCAGGTTGTAGAATAAAAAAAAATGCATTAGGCTTACGCCCAGATGCCCGGAGCGTCAAAGGCGTACTCTTCGGGTTCGGGCGAACGCCCAGACCTGAAAAACGATCGTCCCGTGATACTTTCGTACCAGGATTCCAAGTTTCAATGAAAACTAAATATGAGAAAAACTAAGGGCATATTTGGGTTAGTTTTTAATTTTCGAAAACTGTTTTTGAAAATAAAAATTGAAAAGAGTTTTCTGATGTTTTCTGAATAAAATATGTTTGGATAATTATAACTCGAAAACTGTTTTCATAAACAGAAAACAGTGAATATTGTTTGGATAATCTTATTTTGAAAATAGAAAACTGTTTGGATACGCATTCTTGTAACTGTTTTCGATCTTGAGTTTAAACTTGAATTCTACATTAATTTTATTTCTCATATTTATTAAATAAATTTTTCTAGGACTTATCAAATACTTAAAAATAATTAATATTAATATTTTTTATTTTTAAAATCATAATACTTTATATATGTCATAATAGTGCTTTTCTTGAAAATAATAAGATAATTGAGTACAATTTTAATATAACAATCATATATCAAAATTTTTTTTCCTTTCTTATCCTCATGTTATGTATATTTGTTCAATAAATTCTTAAAAATTAAAATAAAAAATACGACTTTCATGGATCAAATACAATTTTCATGAATAAAAAATACATCTTGACAAATTTAATGATCTGTACAGACTGTTTTTTCATTAGTATAGACTATTTTGCTTTTTCTTTTCAAAATTTAATGCTTAATACATAATAAATCATAATATCAAAATAAATAATTTAGTACACAAACATTATATGAGGAAATCATTTCATTCATCCAAAAACAAGAGTGATTACTTGATGAATATGTTCTGTTAAATGTCAACTGATTAAATTCTCAAAGAATTTAGAAAGTGGTATAGGACCATCAGCCTCATCATCACTGGCACTGCCAGAGTACCTGGTTATTGATTTGTGCTTCTTTTCTTTGTTTGATCTCTAGGACCTGGACTTTGATCTTCTTGATTCTCTCTCTTCAACATCATTACTAGATGAATATGATGAACCTGAAGAACAAGAGTCAGAAGATCTCCTCATGCTGCACCTGTAAAATTAAATGAAGAAAAGTTTTTTAAACATGTTTTTGAGTTTTTGAAAAGTGAAAACAGTTTTTGAAAAAGGCTTCCAAACATGACCTAGTACTTCCATTCCTCTTTCACGAAGGAATTCTTGTTGCAGTGCTTGCCTCGATTTTAGAGTATTAATTCAGGAGAATTATAGTTAGATGAGATATGAGTACAAAAATTTTATTAGACCTTTTCAGGCGAAGTATATAATCTCTTGAAATTTGCCATCAGAATATAAATATGCCTATGGTTATTTTAACATTACGCTACAGTACTCTTATGGACTCTAATATCTGTCAATAGAACAAATTTACAAAATATATTGAATAGTGGTAAGGGTGTAAATATTTTTGTCACTCAAAAGTAATTTAGGATCATAAATAGTATCAAAATTGATTATGGGATTAAAAGCTAGAAAACTTAGCTCTTTATTTTTGTCATAAATAATTTTTTTTTTAAAGTTGTTTGCAAATTTTTATTCATTAAAAAAGCAAGTAAAAAACGTGTTTAGCATAGTTTAATAAAATTAAGGCAAAAAAGACTTTAATTCTCAAATTAAGTCAAGTGTTTTGAAAATTATGAGTAGGATTGTATTAAATTTTAAACCTACTTTGATGTAATACAAATGGCTTGAAACCATGGTTTGGTCCTTATATTTCTTTGGAGTAATTCTAAAATATCTGTTTTTTTGGAGCAATTCTTTGTCATCTTTTGCTAATTTTCATACCTTGGGAGATTATGGTTAATAGACACTTTCAAAGTCTTTGTGGAAAAATAGAAAGAGTTTTTACTCTCTAAGTTTAGATATATAGACTTTGATCAAGTCATGATGATGGCTTGTGTCCCCATTGATTAAGATTGCATTGAAAATTCATCAAATATATTAATGACTTATCTTTCATAAATTAAGTCAAGTGTTTTGAAAATTATGAGTAGGATTGTATTAAATTTTAAACCTAGTTTGATGTAATACAAATGGCTTGAAACCATGGTTTGGTCATTGAATAAAACTTGGCAAGTCCTTGTCATTTTTTGGTAATTTTCATACCCTGTCTTGGGGAATTATGGTTAACAGACACTTTCAAAGTATTTATGAGAATAAATCTTAATTAAAATATCAATAATTAATTATTATTGTTTCATACGAAGATATTTAACATATTCAAATGCGTCACAGATCATACAATCATGTAAATAAATAATTCCGGTAAACGATTATTATTTCACATGATAAGAAATCCACTTTAAGATCAACTATAGATATTTAGACGGCAAATATGATATATGCGGCTTTTGTCACGTCAAGGTGTTTAATTAGGCGACAAATTGAAACCGCCAAAATAAACATTTACTTTTTTCTATGGATATGGAGGGAGTTGGGTATGATAAATGTGGCATGATAGTTTTTAGTGAGATCTGTTGGTGTTGGGACCAGCATTGGCCATGGAAAGGATCCTGGTGCCGGTGTGCTTCTTAACAAAGTTCTCATCAACGAACTTGGCTCCGTAGATAAACTCGCAGTCAGTACCATTTCCAACATAAAAGATAAACCCACTCACATTTCGCATTTTAGACTTTTAGGTGCGTTTGGCTAACGAGAAAGTGGAGAGAAATTTTTCTTTTGCTTCTCTTTTTTGGTAAGAAACTAAGTTAGGGTTCTAAAGGAGGGTAGAAAAAGATATTAAGGGACAAGTTTGGTATTTCACATTTGACTTTAGTTTTTTTCACGATGTCACGGTTCAAAGGTCTAATTATTATGATTTTGACAAGTTAAAGACTCGATTATTTAAATTGAAACCATAAAGTCTCAATTATGATTAGGTTCAAACCATGAAAACCAAAATAAACATTTACTTTTTTATTTTTTTTATGGAAATGGAGGGAGTTGGGTATAGTAAATGTGGCATGATAGTTTGAATTAAGAGTGTTAAGTAATTTATAAATTTAATTCCCACAAAAACGAATTGGCAGACAAAATTTCCAAAAATGTGGTGAAAATATTATAATTAATAACTGCAAAACAAATGCCGGAGTCAATCCCATTAAATCTAATTGTAACAAACCATGCTATCTTAATCATTCATTTCTGTTAAGTATAGGAATAGGTGGTTACTACTAGGCAGTTGTATCCAGCTCAGTTTTACCAGGTCAGCTTGATTCAGTTGCTCCTCACGTGGACAAAGAATGCAACCACCTATGACCTCATACACCATTAAAATGTGAACTTATGGTGGACAAACAAAATATGAACCCCTGGAAAGTTAAAAGCTTCTAGACGACAGATGATTCGCGTTTATTGTGGACAAACAACATGTTTAACACTAGCAATAAACTTCTCACGCACGGTATGCACCTTATTTTGACTGTCAACAAATCATATGCTATAAGTATCAATTAAGGTGCAGGTAGAACCCAGGAAACACAGATCAAACACAGACACAACAATGGCTAAACCAGCCCTGTTTCTAGAAATATCACTTTTCATAAGCTTCCTATTTACTATAACCCCTTCTCTTGCTTGCCCTCAACATCAGAAAGAAACCCTCCTCCACTTCAAACTTCTAGTAGAGAGAAATTATTCCGTGAATTTGACTGGTACAGGGCTTAGAGTCATGGAATAATCTCAATTCTGATTGCTGTCATTGGAACCTTGTGAGTTACCGTTCCCACACAACTTCACAACAGGTGACTGGTCTCAATCTCTACTCTCTTTTTCTCCAGTTTGAATTTTGGAATTCTTCTATCAATTCTGATGTTTTGGCACCACTCTTTCATATAAGAACTCTCATGTCACTTAAATTTTCCAATAATTATATGCAAGGTGGGATTCCAAGACATCGTTTTGTTAATTTAACAAAGTTTGTGTATCTAGACATGAGCAGTTGTTTGTTAGATGGGTCCATTCCTTCTGAATTGTTCCATTTAAAAAATCTACAACACCTTGACCTGAGTTTAAATTGGATGGAGGGGATTTTCGGTAGTGATTTGGGTCTGCTTAGGAATTTAAAAGTTTTGAATTTAAATGATAACAATTTACGTGGAGTGATTCTTTCTAAATTATTCAACTTAAGCAATTTAGAACACATTTACTTGATTGGAAATGGTCGTTAGTCTAGCTAGTTGTATCCAGCTCTATTTTACCAGTGATTGATAGGCCTCGAATCGTTCATTTTTTGCAAAGGAAATACCAAATGACATAGGGAACTTGTTGAGTATTTCAACTATGGCACTAAGCAGAAACCTTTGAGAGGTGCAATCCTAACATCAATTCAAAATATGAGCAAATTGGAAACACTTATACTATGATTTTCAAATGAATTAAAATGAGAATTAATTTATCTGTAATAATGTTATTCTTATCACAACACTAAAATTATTTTAATGATTAGACTCAACTCTAACAGACTATAAAAAAAAAGCTCTCACAAATTAAAACATACATTCAACTCTTTCATGCACAATTTAAGTATAGAAGAATTTCCATAAACAAATTGCTTATAAAAAAAACCTTAATGCAAATGAAGAGTATCGTAATAAAAAAAATGTTACTTTCTTTCTCCTGATGCCCAATTAACATGCACCTAAATGCAAATATATAACCAGCACCCACATATTTCTCAATCATAAACTTCAAGTGGGTCTTTGTCAGTGAAACATTCAAAATTGGGCCAACTTGTTTAAATTATTGACAAATTTTTGGCAACCCGTGAAATTCCAACCATTACATTTGTACTTTGTAGATTCAATCAACAGCCTGTTGAATATATTGTGCGAAGTTTTTGCTTTTGCTTTTTCTTAATAACTTTTTTGCTTTCTTCTCTAATGTTTTTATTTTTCTGTTTTTCTAATGACTGCTTAATTAACATAATTATTTTAAGAGATGTCGGTGGAGATTTAAAAGAAATGCCAATTTTATTAAAAAATACAACATTATTTTTGGTAGTATCAGAAACCTTAGGAATATGAAGAACAGTTTCTTTTGAGAAATTCCAAAATCATTGTTGATATATTGAATTGAACTAATAATAATACTAGTTTTTATTAAATAAATAAAATGCTAATTTTATTAAATAATAATTAATACATTATTATTACATTTAAAATTTGATTAAAAAGAATAGCCGATGATATATACAATAGTAAGACTGTAAATACTTTTGTCACCAAAAAATAATTTAAGATCATGAATAATATCAAAATTGATTATGGCATAAATAAGTTTTTTCTAAAAAAAGCAAGTAAAAAAACGTGTTTAGTATAGTTTAATAAAATTAAGATCGAAAGACTCTAATTCACAAATTAAGTCAAGTGTTTTGAAAATTATGAGTAAGATTGCGTTAAATTTTAAATCTATTTTGATGTAACACAAAATCATGATTAACAGATATTTTCAAAGTCTCTCTAAAAAAATAAGAATAAGAAGAGAATTCAATTGAATTTTTAGTGAGAATGGTCGCCAGTTGTATCCAGTTCATCTGTCAGCTTGATTCAGTTGCTTCTCACGTGGACAAAGAATGCAACCACCATGAAAATGTGAACTGCCCATCTCGATCTTAAAATAAAGAACGCAACCACCTGGAAAGTTACAAGCTTCTAGATGACAGATGATTCGCGTTTATGGTGGACAAACAACATGTTTAACAGATATTTTTTTCAACAAATAATATTTTTTTCATCACTAGCTGGAAACCATGGTTTGATCGTTGAATAAAAGTTTATAAGTCCTTATCATCTTTTATTAATTTTCATGCTCAATTTTAGGGATTATAGTTAACAGATATTTTCAAAGTCTTTGTGAAAAAATAAGAAGAGTTTTCACTCTCTAGATTCAGATATATAGATTTTGATCAAGTCTTGATTAAGATTGCATTGAAAATTCATCAAATGTATATAGACTTTGAGCAGGAAACACATGGAGAGGCATACTCACTCTCTGTCTCCTGACTTCTATACAACCTAAGGTGGTTGGTTATTATTACACTCTATGTGTTTAGTTCTTATTTGACCGGTTGATTTTGTCCACATCACTTACTTTTCTTTGAGATCTTGTAATGTTTCACATCATGTTATTTTATTGTGACTTTCGAGTGTTAAATTGAAATTGAAATTGAAATAGATAACTTGGATAAAGAATATAATAACATAAATTTACTTATTAGGTCTACATCCAATGGTGCAGTTGACAGGTTTTCCATCTATTAATCAGGAATTATAAGTGTTTATGGTGAAATCTTTAGAGTTCTGGGTAACAAGAGGAGTTTGACTCTCAATCACTGTTTGGAAAGAAAGGAAATAGGGAGTTTTATTATCGCTGTGTATGTAATCAATTCTTGAGAGTGCTCAAATTTCAGATCCCGTCAAAATGAGCGAACTCAGCCTTAATTTTTATCGGCTCTTTGCAGCAACCTTTTTTTAGTGGGAATGGTCGTTAGTCTAGCCAGTTGTATCCAGCTCCGTTTAACCAGGTCAACTTGATTCAGTTGCTCCTCACGTGGGCTAAACATAAAGAAATGTCTTTTACGTGGAAATCAAAAATAGGACAAAGAAGTTCCAGAACGCAACCACCTATAAATGTGAACTTAAGGCCCATCTCTTAAAATAAAATAAAATATGAAGTTACAAGCTTCTAGATGACAAACAACATGTTTAACTCTAGCAATAAAATTCTCACACACGGTACTCATGCATGCACCTAATTTTGACTGTCAACAAATCCTAAGCTATAAGTATCAATTAAGCTGCGGGTAGAACCCAAGAAACACAGATCAAACACAAACACAACAATGGCTAAACCAGCCCTGTTTGTAGAAATATCACTTTTCATATGCTTCGTATTTACTGTAACCTCATTTAGAGCTACCCCTTCTCTTGCTTGCCCTCAACATCAGAAAGAAGCCCTCCTCCACTTCAAACTTCTATTAGAGAGAAACTATTCCGTGAATTTGACTAGTACAGGCTTAGAGTCATGGAATAATCTCAATTCTGATTGCTGTCATTGGAGCCTTCTGAGTTGCCATTCCTACGCAACTTCACAACAGGTGATTGGTCTCAATCTCAGCTCTCTTTTTCCCATTAATGAATTTCCGAATTCTCAGATCGATTCTGATGTTTTGGCACCACTCTTTCATATAAGAACTCTCATGTCACTTGACATTTCCAATATTTATATGCGAGGTGGGATTCCAAGACATGGTTTTGTTAATTTAACAAAACTTGTGTATCTAAACATGAGCAATTCTTTCTTCGGTGGGTCCATTCCTTCTGAATTGTTCCATTTAAGAAATCTACAACACCTTGACCTGAGTTCTAATTTGTTGGAGGGGATTTTAAGTAGTGATTTGGGTCTCCTTAGGAATTTGAAGGTTTTGAATTTAAATTTTAACAATTTACATGGAGTGATTCCTTCTGAATTATTCAACTTAAGCAATTTACAACAAATTGTCTTAAGTTATAATCAGTTGGAGGGGATTTTAGGTAGTGATTTGAGTCACCTAAGGAATTTGAAGGTTTTGAACTTAGATCATAACATTTTACATGGAGTGATTCTTTCTGAATTATTCAACTTAAGCAATCTAGAACAGATTGACTTGAGTGATAATCAATTAGAGGGGATTTTAGGTAGTGATTTGGGTCACCTAAGGAATTTGATGGTTTTGAATTTAGCTAATAATAATTTCTCTGGACAATTTCCAAGGTCAGTGCTTCACTTGAGAGAGCTAGAAACGCTTTTTCTTGATGACAATTTGTTCTCTGGCGAGATTCCAACAGATGAGTTGTTTAGTTTAAAGAAGCTCAAGTATTTGTCTCTTGGAGGAAACAAACTTACCTGGAAAAATGTGAGCACTACCCCGGAAAGCATGTTGTCTTACTTATCTTTGAGTTCTTGCAACATTTCAGGGCATATTCCACTTTGGCTATCAAATCAAACCAATCTTAAGTTTTTGGACTTAAGCATGAATAGCCTTGAAGGAACTCTTCCTCGGTGGCTGTCCAAATTTGATCTTGAAGTCCTAAGTTTATCAAATAACAAGCTTTCAGGCTATGCGCCACCTCAGTTGTTTCAATCTGAGAGTTTACTGTATCTCACCCTATCTGGAAATAATTTTTATGGGCCAGTACCAAAATCAATCTTGAACAACCATCAGTTGCAATTTCTTGACTTGTCAAATAACAATTTTTCAAGAGAGCTCCCCAATTTTGATCCAGAGTCAAATCTAATTTATGCCGACTTCTCCTATAATAGACTCTCTGGTCAACTTCCTAATACTTTTCCACATTACCTATCGGTGCTCTGTCTAGGCCATAATGAGTTCACCGGTCACTTGCCCCAGACTCTAAATTCATTGATTAATCTCTCCTATCTTGATCTCCATGACAACAATATCACAGGTGAAATCCCACCATCTCTCTCCCAAATGTCCTCTCTTCAATTTCTGAATCTTAGGAACAATAATATGAGAGGATCAATTCCAAGTCAACTGTCAAATCTTAGTGAACTTCAAATCCTTGATCTCTCTTATAATAACTTAAGTGGAAAAATACCTTCTTGCTTTGGAAAGCTTTTCGGGATGATTAATGGGTCTGATAGAGGGGTCTTTTCGTTTGAACTTGAGACAGTCTTAGTTTACTTGACACATGACTTGGAAGTTTCGTGGAAAACTTCAATTCGAGATATCTCCGGTTATAACCTTGGCTTGTATGCCTTGTTGGACCTGTCAAGCAACCAATTATCAGGAGAAGTTCCAATGACTTTAGGTCGTTTGAAAAATCTGAAGGCATTGAACATTTCACACAACAAGTTCTCAGGCAACATACCAACGGATTTTGGTGGTTTGGAGAATTTAGAAAGCCTAGACTTGTCACACAACAGCCTCTCTGGTCATATACCGCAAACATTTGCAAAGCTTCAACAGCTCACCACCTTGGACTTGAGCAACAACAGACTCACAGGTCGAATTCCACAGGGCTCTCAAATGGACCGTTTGAATGATCCAAAGTTGTATGCTAATAACAATGGATTGTGCGGGACGCAAATTGAAGTACCATGTGAGGAAAAATTAACAGAAACAAAGGTAGAGGAAAGTGAGAGAACAGAGTCATGGTTCTCATGGGAAATGGCATGGATTGGATTTGCTGTTGGGTTCTTTTCTGCGGTGTTGGTTGCATACTCCTTTGGGTTTTACGATGTTGCTCCAGAGCGCCGCAAACGACATCATGTTAGAAGGTAATGAGGTCAATGTTGTATGGTACTTGTATGGTCATGCAGTGATGGTGTTTTGTTTCATCAAGTAAAAGTTGTAAACAACAAAATAAAAACTTGTACTTCCATTCCTCTTTCAGGAAGATATTCTTGTTGCAGTGCTTGCCTCAATTTTAGAGCAGCAGTTCAGGAGAACTATGGTTAGATGAGATCTGAGTACAAAAAATTTTCCTAGACTTTTTCAGACGAAGTGTATAATCTCTTGAAATTTGCCATCAGAATATAAATATGCCTATGGTTATTTTAACATTACGCTACTGTTCTCTTATGCACTCTAATATATGTCAGTAGAACAAATTTACAAAATATATTGAAAGGAAAAGAATCTTACAAGTGATATATTAACTATAACCAAACAGAAAAGTATTAAAAAAATCAATAACAGACGTAAGAAAAAAAGGTGAAATCAAGCAATCATGTCCATTAGAATAAATTAATCGATGGAACCATTTGATATGCAAACACAAAGCCATAAGGCAACCTTATTTTACAGTATCAGAAACCTTAGGAAATTAAAGAATAGTTTCTTTGGAGAAATTCGAAAATGACTGTTGCATTAGAAAGAACAAAAAAGTAATATATTTGATAAATAATATTTTGTCCAACAGTGTGTTTCAACTCTAAGACCTGGGTAAAACAAAATACAGTGTTTTTTTTGGAGTAATTCTAAAATATCTGTTTTTTTTGGAGCAATTCCGAAAAGCACAAAAAGTGTTTCATTGTATTTACATTTGTATTTTGTCCAAAAGAGTAATATATGCAAACACAAAAATATATTTTTTCTCATAATTTTTTTAAGTTTCCTTAAAAGTAAAACAATGTAATGATAGTGCAGAAAGTCTTGCGTATTGTACATGATAGAATTTTTCTCATCACTGAGTTCCTAGAAAGTGAGTAAAAAGACAGAGCTTAGCTTCAAATTCATCTTCCTGGAAATATCCTCAAGCTTTTCTCCCTTCCAAGACTTCACATCGTCGATGTATTTGCATAAATGTCTCTTATGTGGCAAAGGAAAATTACAACCTCCCTTCGAAAATGACTGTTGCATAAATGTCTCTTATGTGGCAAAAGGCATAAACATATATATTTTTTCAAATGTTGGATTTTATTTTTTCTTGCTAGATAATTTTATGGAAATTCATGTCAAACTATTTATTGCAGTAAAATTATGGCAGACACAATTCTAACAAGCAGCTATTCCTCTCCCCTTTCTCTGAGAAATCCTTTGCAACAAACTCCTGAAATCTACTCACAGCTCACGGACTCACGCACAAATCCTCACCTTCATACACACAGCTGGCTGACAGAATTCTAATTCGCATTTTGGACTCTTATCATTTATCTTTTGCAAATGATGTAAAATTGCTTTGAAATTAATTATCAAATTTCAACTTTACTTTGATGTAATAGAACCCAAGATTTGAATCTTAAAAGTTAAAAGAGGTAATATGCAATATACATCTTCCCATAGACGAAGAAGTTGAGCGTGACGTTTTGTCTTTATAAGACGAACCGTAATCCTCAAGGTGTTTGGACGTATTATTTTTTAGTTTTTATTTTAAAAAATAAAAAATAAATACTTACAGAAAAATAATTGTCATATTAATAATTAAATTCAAACACAAATAATACTTACATAAAAATAATTGTCACATTATTAATAAAATTCAAACAAATAATTAATTTTATGTTAAATTATACATTAAAACAAGCTTTTGGTAATTGAGAAAATAAATACTGTATTAAACAGTATTGTATTTAAGTTTTTTATTTATTAAAGTAAGTATTAAGTTTATTAGTTAGCATAAAAGGTTAAAAGCAGATTTTAAAAAAAAGTTCAAAATAATCTGCAAAAATATCTTCAAATAGAAACACAAAATGTTAAGTCTCTCACTTTCTTTCAAATTTTTTTCATCAGAATGGAGTCAGACCAGGCCCCTTTTTTTTCTTTCCATATTATTTTTTTTTTGGTCTCAAAACGATGGTCACTCATCACTTTTTTAACTTAATTTTAATTTTAATTATTATATATTATTTTAAAAATATGAAAAATATTTTTAAAAATATTTTAAATTCAAGTTATGTACTCATGAAAAAAATTTAACATTAAAAAAATGTCCATTTAATTGGTTAAATAGTGACGTGACAATTGGGGCAGAGGGAGTATTAGTTTTCTACTGGCGGATAGGATGTTTCAGATCGGGCGATCCTTTCTCTTATTGCTCGTAATCTGACCCTAACTCCCTTTTCAAAGTGCCATCCGGGCATTTTCTTCCTCTTTCAAATGTATTCTTCAGCAGAAATGACTACTGTAAAGATGGATTCAAATACAAACATAACACAAGTTTTCTCTGAAACTGCATAACACTTCATCCTTTTCTCAAATTCATGCAAGAAAGTTTGAGATTTTTTGCTTATTCCTTCAATCTCCTTAGTTTTTTTTTTTTCTTTTTTAGATCTGAAAATTTTTTCTTGAAGACGTAGGCTTTTCGTTTGTTGATCTAAGATAGAGAGAAAGAGATAGTGTCTTGTTTGTCACTTTACAAATCAACAAAAAATGCCAAGAAGGTGACGCCTCAATCAGTTGGGGCGCAAAAGATGAACACCCAAGCTGAAGGCGAATGTCTCACCACAAAAAAAAAAAACCGAACACTTTAAGAGACAACCGCTTAATTTTGAATATATTAAGGCGATTTCCGAACGCATTGCCTCTGGGTGCACCCCAACCCCTTTCCAAACCGAGTTATTTCTCTCTGAACGACGTTGTTTGGTAGAAAAAAAAAATTTAGTTTAGCTTTAAAAACCAAAATAAGTGCTTTGTTTGTCTATAGATGTTATTCTATCTTTAGAATCTTGCTTGGGCCTATTATTTGGTTTTGATTCTCGAGTTAATTTCACTGTTTGATGCAAATTGCAAATATCCTATTCGAGATATTTTTTTAGGCAAGAATAATTTTGGTTGATTATGCTTTTGGTAAGAGGGGTATTTTAGCTATTTTGCTCATAGGGGTACATAGGTCTTTCACTTGAAAATATTCTTTTAAGAACATATTAAGTCTTTATCATTATTATATTGTTATTTGTTAGAAAACAAAACAGGTAGAAAAGAAAAAATAAAAATGAGTTTTAAAGCCTATCAGAATATAAATATGCCTAAGGTTATTTTAACATTATGCTGCAGCACTCTTACGGCAGCATTATATCAGAATATAAATATGCCTATGGTTATTTTAACATTATGCTGCAGTGCTCTTACGGACTCATTATATCTGCCTTTGTAGAACAAATTTACAAAATAGATTGAAGGGAAAACAATCATACATGTGATACATTAACTATAACCAAACAAAAAAGTTTTAAAAATCAATAATAAGTGTCAAAAAAGGGGAAATCAAACATGTTTATTAGAATAAATTAATCCGTTAAATCATTTGATACGCAAACACAACATCATAACGCTACCTTATTTTTGGTAGTATCGAAAACCTTAGGAATCTGAAGAACAGTTTCTTTTGAGAAATTCTAAAATCACTGTTGCATTAGAAAAAACAGAAAGTATTAGATTTGAGAAATAATATTTTGTCCAACAAAGTGGTTCAACTCTAAGAATTCGCTAAAACAAAAAACAGTGTTTGTTTGGAAGCAATTCCAAAAAACAGAGTTTCTTTGTATTTGCAGCCTGGTTTCCAATTACAAAAATGTGTATTTTTTCTCAGAATCTATTTTAAGTTTCCTTAAAGACATGGTTTTGTTAATTTAACAAACCTTGTGTATCTAAACATGAGCCGTAGTAGCTTCAATGGGTCTGTTCCTTCTGAATTGTTCCATTTAAGAAATCTACAACACCTTAACCTAAGTTTAAATTGGATGGAGGGGATTTTAGGTAGTGATTTGGGTCTCCTTAGGAATTTGAAGGTTTTGAATTTATGTAGTAACAATTTACATGGAATGATTCCTTCTAAATTATTCAACTTAAGCAATCTATAACAGAGATTTTTTCAAAGGCCCAACTTGCATATGTAGTACATGGTCAAAGATCTAGCAAATTGAGCAACTGGAAAAATTTGGCTATGTTTGGGAAAACCCTTTCCAGTTTTCAAAACCCAAAAACAGTTTTCAAACCTCTGTTTTAATGTTTGGCCAGTAGTTTTTAAAAACAGTTTTCATTATTTCAGTTTTCAAACACTGATTTTACAAAACTCCCAATTGGAGTTGTCAGTGTTCATTTTCAATTTTGCAGCCCTAAAACACTACTCTCTGCTCTCTGCCTTCTGCTTACTGTTCTTGATCAAGTGTTCTCTCTCAGCTTCTACTCTCGTTGTCATATCTCTCTCTTGCAAGCTGAACAAAACCAGTACTGGCCCTTCTCATCTCTCACACTTTTGCGTAGTCTCAAACCCATTGTCATCTCTTTATTCTTCATCTCTCTCTTAACCCATTGCTCTCTCTCTCTCTCTCAAACGATACTTTCTCTCTCAAACCCACAGATTCTCTCAAACCATTTTTCTTTCTCAAACCCGTGCTGTGAAAAAACCCATATAGACTCTCTTCACCCACCTTTGCTGTGAAGAACCCACCATTGCTGTGAAGAAATCGCAAGCCCCATCGCCCTTTCCGTGAAGAACCCACTAAGAAGTGCCTTAAAGAATATGCAATTTGAAAAGGTAAAGCTCAAAAACTATTTTCTATTTAGTTTTCCTCGTAAATTTGTCTGTGAATCTCAAGTGATTGTTGAGGATTTGTTTGTAACCCCAGCTATTTTTCTCCGAAAACGGGTTTGTTGCAAAGAGAAAAAAATCTGGGAAACTTTTTCCAGTCTAGTTGTATGTTCTGCAAGAATTTTGTTTATGTAGTTAATATCTGACGCCGAACATAATAGTGATTATTCTGTAGGCTAGTTTCGGCAGATATTTCATAGGAAAGAAACACAAGAAAAACCCTAAAAATACAGAGAAACACCTCTGATGTCTAATTTAAAATTATGCAAATACCAATAATAATTATAATCTGTCTTTTCCATATGTGGTCTCCTTATTTATAAGGTCAAAGCAAAAAAAGGAAAAAATCCCGAAAATATAATCTTGGGGAAAACTAAGGAAATTACTAAAATTAAGTGATTGTATTAAGGCAGAATCAACGGTAGTCAATTCTGACTTGAATACAAAAGGAAATTGCAAATGGAAAGTTTTCTAAAACCGAAAACTGCGAATTTTAAGGCCTAAAACAGAATCAATGTCAATCAACCGTTCTAGGTAGTCCACCTGTCATTTTTGTGTTGATCTGCCAACTCAAGGTATCTCAGTGCCAACAACGTGTTATCTGACAACTAAACATCATCTGACTCAGATTCTCCTACATCAGTCACCTTGGGTTGGAAAGAACTTGTCATCGAGTTCACAATAGTTTCATCGGAATCCAAAAAATAAGGACTCAGGTGTTTCACATTAAAGACATCAGGCGGCAACCTAGGAGGAAGATCCTCTGGCATCAGGTCAGAAAACTCTACTAGCAGCTGCTGCACCTCTGCTGGTAAATCTGGATTCATGTCTACTGCACTATTCCCACAAGGCAGCAGAGCATGGACCACGTCTCCACGCTCAATCTCAGCTAAAACCCTGGACATCGAAAGCAGATTAGTATTATTTGGCTACCGAGGTAGGAGTGGTTCCTTCCCGACGAGGTGCCAACACAATCTTCTTCCCTTTGATGCTAAGGGAATATGTATTTTTCCGCCCATCATGAATAACACTGCGATCATACTGCCAAGGTCTTCCTAACAATACATGACAAGCATCCATAGACACAACATCACACCAAGCATTATCAAAATATTTCCTACAAATCGAAAAAGACACTAAGCATCGCCTATCTACTGTTACCTCACTGCCTTTATTCAACCACGACAATTTATACGACTTAGGATGACGATCTATCTTCAAATACAGTTTCTGGACAGTCTCTTCAGACACTACATTCTCGCAGCTACCATTGTTAATGATCATCTTGCAGACTTTATTTGCAACTGTGCAGGTCGTGTGGAAAATATTGGTTCTCAACCAATCGTCCCCTGTACCGCCCTTGGGAGTCAGTAGATTCTTACGAATGACCAGAGTCTTATGGCCATCTCCATACAACACATCTCCATCTTCATCATCGTCATACACAGGCTCTCCAATCTCCTCAGTTTCGTCTACCACATCGTCCTCAATCAGGAGATTTTTTCCTTTCTGACTAGCAGGCTTCCTACACTCAGTCAATTTATGTCCCTGTTCACCACATAGTGAGAGTTACCTTGGGTTGTTTGCTAGGCAGGATGGGATTTTTGAGGGCGAACTGGCCGACTGCTTTGATCGCTTCTGATCACTAACCTCCTGTTCTGCTACTTTTTCACTGCAAGTGCACACTGGTATGCCTTAGAAACGGTCCACAGCGAGTGAAGGCTAAGGACATCCTGCAGAGGCTGTCGTAATTTCCCCAAATACCGTACCACCATCTACTCTTCTATCTCGGATAAATCATTTTGGGCTATCAATTGATAGAACTCCTCTGTGTAATCATCCGTCGATCTCGTGCCTTGCCTCAACGAATAAAGTTGCTGAAACAAGGCTCGAGTGTAGCCGAAAGAAAGGAAGTGACTCTTCATTTTCTTCTTCATCCTCTCCCAATCTGTGATCTTGGCCTTGCCCTGCCGATCACGTGAGCGCCTCAACTGCTCCCACCACGCAGATACTCTGCCCTTGAGTTTGATGGCGACCAGTTTTACTTTGACACGATCTAGGACTTTCTTATACTCGAAAATACACTCTACTTCATTCAACCAATCGACGAATCCCTCGGCCTATAATGTGCCAGAAAACTCGGGCAGATCCACTATGAAACTGAGGTCTCTATAATGATCCTCCCGACCACGGTGCTCCCAGAATATAGCAGGATTGTGATGCGGGTTTTTGAAACTGGAATTGGAATTGTGATCTTCCATCTCACAATCACCAAAATCCTGCATTGTTATACATTGGGTTAACTCTGTAACTTGCCTCTGTAAATCCTCAATCATCACATCCTGAACGTTATGATCACGGTGTGGGGTTTCCTCGTTTGGAACCTACCCGCGACGACCACGACCACGACCACCAGCCATGGAAACTGATGAAATCTCACCCAAGAAGATTCTGAAGCTCTGATACTAACTGACGCTGGGCAGAATAGCGATTATTCTGCAGGCTAGTTTTGGCAGATATTTCACAGGGAAGAAACACAAGAAAAACCCTAAAAACACAGGAAACACCTCTGATGTCTAATTTAAAATTATGCAAATACCAATAATAATTATAATCTGTCTTTTCTGTATGTGGCCTCCTTATTTATAAGGTCAAAGCAAAAAAAGGAAAAAATCTCAAAAAACATAATCCTAGGGAAAACTGAGGAAATTACTAAAATTAAGTGATTGTATTAAGGCAGAATCAACGGCAGTCAATTCTGACTTGAATACAAAAGGAAATTGCAAATAGAAAGTTTCTTGAAACTGAAGAACTGTGAATTTGAAGGCCTAAAACAGAATCAAGGGCAGTCAACCGTTCTACGTAGTCCACCTGCCATTTTTACGCTGATCTACCAACTCAAGGTATCTCAGTGCCAACAACGTGTTATCTGACAACTCAGCATCATCTGACTCGGATCCTCCTGCATCAATATCATTATGTGATGACTTAACTTGTTTGCTTTTTTAGATGTGGCAATGATAATTTATTCAAATAAACCTATATTTCTATTTGTATACATACACACTCCATGTACTGTGGTTGTGGTTTTAAGTTGAACACGTTTTTTTTTCTTTTCATGCCAATTTTTCTAGTACACTATGGTGGGCTTCACTTTATCATTTCAGCTAGTTTTTACTTCCCTTAATCATAGTTTCATGGGAGTTTTTGTAATACTGCAAGTTTTGAGATGTGATATTACAGTTTTTAGAATGGAAAAATGAACAATAAGATGTGATTGATAGTTTTCCATAGTCTGAGGCCACACAATAATGATGCATGGAACAATGATAAGCTCTTTGGGTTTGTGGGATTTTGTAATGAGTTTTTCTTGCCCTTGTTTATTCACTTCGGGCTGTAAGATTTCTTGTAAATTTTAATCTATATAAGGTGTAAATCAATTGATTATAATGCCTAATTGTTTAAAATCTAAATGAGTATTTCATTTATTCTTTAAAAGTTAAACCATTTAGACAATCATTTGCTTTGTTGCTCTTTTATGAAAAAAGAAACCATTTGCTTTCTGTTTCAAGTATTTGCAAAAATTGGTTTCTAGAGCAGATAGGTTAGTTTATATGGAGTGGGATAAAGATTAGAAGGTTGGTTTAGTTTATTTTGTTTTTGACTAGCTAAATGGGTTTTCTCAACAATCTGCTATAGGTAGATACTTTGCTTAAATTAGTAATTCACAGAGAATAACTTGATTTATGTTATTCAATGCAATAATTAAGGTGAGGGTCATTTATTTATTTTCTTGGATTTGTATGTGCGATAGATTGGGCTTTTTGGGCTCATTTATGAAATTCTTGGTGATCATTTGTAATAAAGTTGGGGTGGCACCAATTGAGAACAAGTTAAGGGAGGCCATTCATGTAATTATGAGGAGTGATTTGATCCAGATAGAGATTATAAAAAGGGTTGGAGGTACAAAGTTTACATGGCTGGAAGTAGTAAAGGAAATTTTTATTTCAAATAATTTTAGTGGCAATATGACCTTAGATGGGGCAGGTTTGAGGAAAATGATGGCTGGCCTCAACTAGTTTGGATTAAGTCTTAGTTGAGTTGATTTCAGTAAATTGTTATTAATGAGAAATATCGTCATTGAATGACGATTGCTCTTTTTCTGCAATAAAAGTTCATCTTGCTTCAGTCCTTCCTAACATCTGGGTACTTTGTAAAGAGACACTTTATTTGCTCCAAGCCCCTATGACCTTTCTAGTGTTTAAAATGTTACGATGTCTATGAAAGATAAAAGTGGAAAAGTCTCTTCTGTGATGTGATAAGATTTTTTACTTTTTTCTGTTTTCATCAACTTTTTCATTCAAGAAATATGTAATACCTCTGCTTTTGGTAGCTCATTTACAGGACTATGAGGAAGATATATATATATATATATATATATATATATATATATATATATATTTATTTATTTATTTGTATGGTGTTAAAATAAGCTAGCTCACTTTGGAAGGGATTCTTTTGTAATAAACTTTACTATGCCTAGTAATGCAGTTATATATATGCAGATATTTATATATACACACACACACACACACATGTTGCAACTATGTGATCTTTTGGGTTACAAAAATTTGATCATTAAGTAACAGAACTAATAAACTTGAATGAAATTTTAATTTTAAGGTCAGTTTTGCATTCAATTATAACAGGGAAACTTAATGTGCAAGGGCTGCTACAGCAGTCCTTGTGCAAGGGCTGCTGCTGCAGCCCCTGTGCAAGGTAATGTGTCTTATGATTGATTGTTAAATTATTAGTTTAGCTTTTTATATACAATATATAATACCAAACTGAGTCTAATCGTATGAAATTTAATGGACCCAGAAATGCTGCTGCAGCAGTCCCTGTGCAAGGGCTGCTGCTGCAATCCCTGTGCAAGGTAATGTGTCTTATGATTGATTGTTAAATTATTAGTTTAGCTTTATATATATAATATATAATACCAAACTGAGTCTAATCGTATGCAATTTAATGGACCCAGAAATGCATTGGCGCAATTGATGGAACGCACATCAGTGCATAGGCTCCAGTAGAAAAAACTACCAGTTATAGGGGCAGAAAATCGATTGTCACACAAAATGTGATGTGTGCATTTTCATTTGACATGAAATTCACATACGTGTATAGTGGGTGGGAAGGTACGGCTAACGATTCACGAGTCTTTTTGGACGCCTTAATCGGATGCTCAATTTCCTTGGCCTACTAATGGTGAATCTATTTTAGTACCAAGTTGAAATTATATACTAATTGATTGATATGTACTAAGAGAATTTGTATGACTTATAGGTGAGTATGCTTGGTGGATTCTAGTTATCCATGTACAGCCAGGTTTCTTCCACCGTTTAGGGGTGAACAATATCACTTAAATGAATATTAAGGTAGAACACGCCAACCAACGGGTTATAGAAAATTATTTAACTATAGACACTCATCTCTATGTAATGTTATAGAACGTTGTTTTGGGGTCTTAAAGGCACGTTTTCAAATTTTAAAAATGATGCATAGATTCAAGCCCACTAGACAACCTCATATAGTTGTTGCTTGTTGTATTGTACATAATTTTGTACATCAGTGTTCTCAGAGTGACCAACTGTTTAATGAATGGGAAGCAGAGGGCCATGAAGTAGAAAGTGAAGGAGGGTCAAGCACATTTACAAATAATTATACAGTTGATTTGTCTGCTTCGAGTGCAGCAGCTATGACTTCGTTTCATGAGCTTATTGTCAATCAGATGTGGGCAAACCGTTTTGGTATTTGATTTAATATATGGTAATCATGTTAATCTTTGTCAGTAAGAGTTAGTTAATTTAATGTCCTTATTTGTGTTTAATTTAGTTTTTTTAGTTACTGAATTATTTTTGTTATTCTTAGGAATATATTTCACATATTGATATATTATTTGACTTATAGGGTGTGAGGATGGCAAACCAACCAAATTGGGTAGTTGAGGCAAAACCTTTTGCAGGAAGAATTTTGGGCCGTTCATTTCTTTTTTATCAATTTATCAAAGAAAACGCAGTTACAATCTTCAGAAGGCAGACATTTGTTTGCTTCCAAGGATGTCCCTTATCATATTAAAAAGTAATAAACAATATATCATTGTTTTCATGGACTCATTTTGACTCTGGTCATTGAAGCTTGGACCCTAACAAGGGATGTGAGCACTGGAAAAATCTATTTCGGCATTTAAATGTTTGAATTTTTTTAAATGAATGAGAATATAATTTGTTTGACTGATTTTAAAGAATTATAGTGGAGATCATATTGTTGAACACTACATGAAACCATTAATGAATAGAACTTTACTAGGAGGTATGGTGCAAATGATGGGCTTTGATAGGCTATTAAGAGCAAGATAATCTTTGTTATACATGGCTGATGCTTGTTTGCACAAAGGTGTATGGGGCTTCATGTGCTGATAGCATGAAATGTACTCAACAACAGGCACACTATGTTTGTATGAATTAATAATTTGTTAAAAGAGGGAACCTTATCAAAAAAAAGTTGAAAGAGAGAACCAAGACAAGTTAATATATCTTCTCTGTATGTAGTTTGTTATATACTTAGTACTATCAATTAATGCCATGTCCATTATCTTCCATGTGCAGGAAGATTGCCTGTTCTTACAGAGAGTTAGAGGCAAGGAGGAATAGAGTAAATGAGTTGGAGAAATTACATATGGATATGTCATTGCAGAAGGATTACAATTTTTTACATTTTAAAGTTGGCTCCTACCCGATTGTTGGGTTATATATGGAGAATCTCAAGAAATAAAACATTTTTTATGGACAGAAAAAGGGTCGGAAGCGCAAACTTCGTGAAGATGAGATTGTCTGTCCAACCTCTAAGCCAGTGTACAAGTGGTGGTCAGAATGAAAGAGGTGAAAAGGTGTATGTTGATGGAATTTCATGAATGAGGTTAAGGTCTGTGTTAGTTCTGACACACCGTATGAGCTACACCTCTTGATCCTTAGAGGACCTGAGCATTTTTGTTGAATATTGTAGCTGGGAAATGGACCACCGATGATACCCAAATGCAACCATTGATTCATTCTGGTAGACTTCGGCACCATTGGCGTGGTATTTTCGCTAGTGAGATTTATCTTTCATATGCTTGGCTTTAGTAACAGATTATGAACAATTCTTGGTTAGAATTTGTTTAACTATTGTCTTAATTTAATACATAAAGTAAACCATGTTTCCCTTACATTACGTTTATGATTGCTCTGAAGGGATCAGATTGATGTTTTTTTTGTTTCGTTTTGTTTCAAGTTAACAACTTCAAGAGACATTAGATAGAAATGTGAGTTGGGTTTCTTTATTAGTAATTTCAAATATTTTATGAATACTGCAATGTTGTTTTGTCAATTCTTTTGATTGAGGTCTCGGTCTCTTATAGGTTGTAGTATTCCTCAAGTGCCTTTTGATTCACAAAATGAAATTTTATGCTATTGATGGTGATTACGCTCAAAACATAATGCGGTTACTGTAGTACATTTTTGGGATGTCGATTCCATAGGGAAACAAGTTAAATACAACAGAAGGTGTAAACTTCAACACAAACGATAAAAGATTAAAAAGATAAAATCTGAGTTGTTTTGAGGAAAGAGTAATTTTGTAAATAAGTTTAAAATAAAAATGACAACAAGGTTCCGAGAATCCTCCCTAGGTTCGTTGCTCTAATCCTAACTTGATTTAATTGTTCTTATCTCGATTGCAGGTTTCACATCCCAAACAGACAATCGGAAAATATTCAATTAAAGTGCATTTATAAATCCTAATGTAATCGCTATGAATTATTCTTTACTTTCTAACACACATGACCTAACTTATAAATTATCAAGAGACGACGATATATCTAAAATGACGATACCGCAACAATGGACAAATCTATAAAAGAGATCTACCGGACTCATTCACACCCAAACAGGTATACATAAGAAAAGTCTGACTGAACTTATATGGAAAAGAAGCATGCAACCACCGGAGTTATAATAAATCTACTAATTAAATTAAGAATAAAACATAACAATATTTAATAAAAATAATTCTAACTACAACCAAATCAAATAAAGGAAAATAAGAACAACTACACCTAGGGATTCATCCCTTCGCTTTGCTTGGAGACTAGCCGGCCATGGGGCTCATGCGTCCTCGAGTTGCCTCCAGCCTCCCGACGATCATCTCTCCCGACCTTCAAACTTTAAACTTCGGGTTCCTCCTAAAGGTCCTCTGGATTGCTCCTAAAGACCCTCTGGATTCATCCCCGATTGATCGATGATTTCAGCTGAGCAGAGTGGGTTTTTATATAGGCAAACTCCCGAAATGCTATGTGTTATCTAGCCGATGTGGGATATTGTCCAGGTGCGCTTGATCGCAGCCCGAGTGCGATCGATCACACATGCGCTCGATCGCGGCTTGTGCGCTCGATCTCATATGCGCTGCAAAGTACCTTTCTCGATGTGGGATGTGCGCTCGATCGCACTGCTTGTGCGCTCGATCTCAATACAGGCAGTAGTCCATCTTGTCCTTCCTGAAGCATAGAATATTGGTCTTTTAAGCAACGATCGCTTCTTGTTCTCTTTTAAACTCAAAGTACCTGAAAATTATACTGAAGTAAGTCAGTTGTCCATTAATATTACTTTAGAGTTATTAACACATAAAACAACAATAAAGGCCGAGATCAATCCTAAAATGCTAACAATTAACCACTGTTGAGAGGCATTTTATGACTCTCATCACAACCCCCAACTAGCTTATTGCTAGTCCCTAGCAATTCAAGCGAAATTAAGAGATGAATTCCATGGTGGGAATCAAAGTAAATGAAAAGCAATATTAGTGTTAACTAAGAGTAATTCACATTTTGTCTCAAAAATTGCACATAACACATGGCACAAAGAATCATTAAATTTCACCCAAATCCAAAGGTAATTCAAGCATCAATCTTAAAATCATTATTGACTCTTAACATCTATCTTATCACAAACCATTAATCCAAACATCCGGATGATTTTATGCATAACATTCATGAATACAAATCTTGGTCTCTAAAAACATAATAAATAGCGTGATGTCAATCAAAAAAACAAGCTCCATATGCTTTCATTTCAAACCACTCTCCACTATTGTAGAAAAATCACACTACATTGGATCAAAATGTCTTTAATAAGCTTGTAACGTTAGGCTAAGGTAAAGGCTAAGAAAGAATGGGAAAGATTCACAAGTAAAACAATTCAATCTCTTAGCTTTAAACACAATCACTTTAAGCACTTGATAACCTTTACTTCCACACCCAACTCTTTCAACAATTTTTCGAGCATTTCTTTCAACAAATCATCATTTTTTTCTTTTCTTTTTCTTTCTTTCTTCCTTCTTTGTCATAATTCATTTTTTTTTTTATTTTGGCACATAACCATTCACCTTCTTTTTTCATCATTTTTTTTTCTTCTTATCTTTTCCACAACCCCCAACTTATCTCCTTTAATGTACCTGGGTTGTGGTAGTGATATATTTTTTTTTTATATTTCCATCCTTACTCCTTTTAAGTGCTTCTCACAACATGTGTATAACTAAGTTCTTTATAAAAGAAAGGTAAGGATAAAATATTTTTTTGGCTCATAGAGGTAAGTAAATGGTTTATCCAAAGAAACAAGGCTCAATTTTTCTTTTCAAGAAAAAGGCTCAAATAGGTGACAAGTAATAAATATAGCAATAGTAGGTTTGAAAGGCTCAAACGGTTCAAAAATGGCCTATATCATATCCTAAGTAGTGTGCATTCTAGGAATTCGCCTCAAGTGGTTATCAAGTAAGTTCTAGAGCTTGTCGAGACCGCAAAAATATTCACAAAATAATCACACATAAAACTTTTCTAAATGCTTTCGATTAATCATACAATCTTACCACAAGCTAGAGTCTCTAACCAAATCAAGATTGATACTTAAATTAATTTCAAACCGAAGCAAGATTTAACTTCTTCTAAATGCTATATGTTATCTCAATTAAGTTTATATCATTGACATGTAAATTAACTCTAAGGCAAACACCAAGCATGCTAAAAACAAACAAAAATGACACCAAGCAGTTCAATGATATGCAATAAGAAATGTATATCTTCCACCCCCAACTTAAGATAAGCATTGTCCTCAATGAAAAAAAACGAAAGTTAAGGAAACTCCCTTTTTAACCAACGGTGCGTGGAGTTGAAAGTTGTGCACGATCATTTGAACTACTTTGTTTATTTGTCCCTGAAAAATAAATACTAAAGTAAAACTGGAAAACAGCAAAAGAATAACAATAAACAATAAAAATAAATATGAAAAATAATAAAAGTAAAAGGATACGTTGTGGGCTGCCTCCAATGAGCACTAAGTTTTACGTCTTCAGCCAGACGCTCTTATTCCCTCCTTGAAAAACATAGCTTGAATGCATCCGCCACTGTTTCATTGCCAAATTCGATGCTTCTATGCTTGTGAGGGGCCTCAAGGATGTAATCAGTAACATCCGCAAATGCTGGCTCTATATATGCTTTGGTGAAGCCATGGGTGAAGGTGGACTCTAATGGATTAAGGTGCTGGACTTTTTCCATGAACGAGTCCATCATGTATGGTTGTGCTTAATGGCTTTCAGCCACATCCTCTGATTTTTTCGTTGTTGGGATGTGTACTGATTTACCACCAAGTGTCTCAATGGCATTCACCTCCTCCAAATTCTTTTGTGCTAGGTGTTGACCATGGGATGTGGACTGAGCTTGAGCAGGAAACTTACCTTGCTCAGTCACACTCAAGTAGCTCATCAACTTGGACACTTGGCTCTTTATTTCTTTATGCTCTTCCATCATCTGCGCAAATAATGCCTCAAACCTTTGGTTTGTCTTACCTTGTGCCTCTATAAAGGCCTGTAAGGTGTCGTCTAGCGAGTTCCTAGAGGATGAGGGTGCATGATAAGGTGCAGGGGATGATCTAGGGGGCTGTGCATGCTGGTTTTCAGATTTCCAGTTGAAGTTGGGGTGATTTCGCCATCCCGGGTTATAAGTGTTAGAGAAAGGTGCAAAAGGCTTTTTGTACATGCCTAAGGTATTACATTGTTCCTCATACGCCCCTCTCATATCAAAAAATGTGGGGCACTCTTTGGCGAGATGATCTACCTCGCCACATACAAAGCACGACTCTAAAGACTCGGCATGATTAGCCACATGTGTTTGCTTTGAGCCCTTAGTTTTAAATGCATCAAACTCTCTAGTGAGCATCTCGACCTTGGCTCTAAGGTTATCCTCTTCCCTAAGATGGTAAATTCCACCACCATTTGGGTGCCCTATAGGTCGTGACCTATTTGTGCTTTCAGTAGCACTAGGTCCAGTCCAAGTGTGAGCTTTTTCAGCAAGCTCATTGAGGTACTCTATGGCCTCATCAGGATCTTTCTCTAAAAACTCACCATTACACATCATCTCTACAAATTGGCGCTCTCTATATGTAAGTCCCTCATAAAAATAGCTCACTAAGCGCCAACTCTCATACCCATGGTGAGGGTACATACTCAATAACTCTTTAAATCTCTCCTAAGACCGATACAAAGTCTCGCTGTCCTTTTGTGCAAAGGTGGAGATTTGTCTTTTTAAAGCATTGGTCTTATGTTGGGGAAAGTATTTATTAAAAAAAATTCGAGTCATCTCAGTCCACGACCCAATAGATCGTGGTCTAAGTGAGTATAGCTAACTCTTGGCTCTATCTTTCAAAGCGAAAGGAAATAGCTTAAGTTTCATAATGTCATGAGTTTCGTTTTGACTATGAAAAGTCGCAACTACTTCCTCAAACTCTCTAATGTGCACATATGGGTTTTCGTTATCCAAGCCATGGAATATAGGGAGTAATTGAATCATCCCTGGTTTAAGATCTTGATGGCGAGTATTGGCTGGAAACATGATGCATGATGGTATGGCTGTGCGTGTAGGGTGGAGGTAATCCTGAAGTGTCCTAGCAACATTCTCATTATGGTTATCGGCCATGTTAACAAAATCCTCTAGATTCTTACTTGAGTTTTCTCTATGGGTTGATTTAGGCGAGGTTTCACTATCAGACTCGGAAGGAGAGGGTAATTCTAGCTCAGGTCCTCTAATGAATCTACCTCGCAGATCTCTTGTCTAAGCATGCACCAAATGAATCAGAGAGGAAATTAAATAAATAAAACGATATTTTTTATTTTTTTTTATTTTTATCGTCACACTCAAAGTTGACAAGCTTCCTTGTACTTAAACGCGTTTCCCCGGCAATGGCGCCAAAATTTGATTACGTCCAAAACATAACACGGTTATTGTAGTACATTTTTGAGGTGTCGATTCCACAGGGAAACAAGTTAAGTACAACAGAAGGTGTAAACCTCAACACAAACGATAAAAGATTAAAAGGATAAAATCTGAGTTGTTTTGAGGAAAGGGTAATTTTGTAAATAAGTTTAAAATAAAAATGACAACAAGGTTCCGAGAATTCTCCCTAGGTTCGTTACTCTAATCCTAACTTGATTTAGTTGTTTTTATCTCGATTGCAGGTTTCACATCCCAAACAAGCAATCGAAAAATATTCAATTAAAACGCATTTATAAATCCTAATGTAATCGCTATGAATTATTCTTTACTTTCTAACACACATGACCTAACTTATAAATTATCAAGAGACGACGATATATCTAAAATGATGATACCGCAACAATGGACAAATCGATAAAAGAGATCTACCGGACTCAATCACACCCAAACAGGTACACATAAGAAAAGCCTGACTGAACTTATATGGAAAAGAAGCATGCAACCACCGGAGTTATAATAAATCTACTAATTAAATTAAGAATAAAACATAACAATATTTAATAAAAATAATTCCAACTACAACCGAATCAAATAAAGGAAAATAAGAACAAATACACCTAGGGATTCATCCCTTCGCCTTACTTGGAGACTAGCCGGCCATGGGGCTCATGCGTCCTCAAGTTGCCTCCGACCTCCCGACGATCATCTCTCCCGACCTTCAAACTTTAAACTTCGGGTTCCTCCTAAAAGCCCTCTGGATTGCTCCTAAAGGTCCTCTGGATTCATCCCCGATTGATCGATGATTTCAGCTGAGTAGAGTGGGTCTTTATATAGGCAAACTCCCAAAATGCTATGTGTTATCTAGCCGATGTGGGATATTGTCCGGGTGCGCTCGATCGCAGCCCGAGTGTGATCGATCGCACATGCGCTCGATCGCAGCTTGTGCGCTCGATCTCATATGCGCTGCAGAGTACCTTGCTCGATGTGGGATGTGCGCTCGATCGCACTGCTTGTGCACTCGATCACAATACAGGTAGTAGTCCATCTTGTCCTTCCAGAAGCATGGGATGTTGGTCTTTTAAGCAACGATCGCTTCTTGTTCTCTTTTAAACTCAAAGTACCTGAAAATTACACTGAAGTAAGTCAGTGCTCCATTAATATTACTTTAGAGTTATTAACACATAAAACAACAATAAAGACTGAGATCAATCCTAAAATGCTAACAATTAACCACTGTTGAGAGGCATTTTATGACTCTCATCACAATCCCCAACTAGCTTATTGCTAGTCCCTAGCAATTCAAGCGAAATTAATAGATGAATTCCATGGTGGGAATCAAAGTAAATGAAAAGCAATATTAGTGTTAACCAAGAGTACTTCACATTTTGTCTCAAAAATTGCACATAACGCATGGCACAAACAATCATTAAATTTCACCCAAATCCAAAGGTAATTCAAGCATCAATCTTAAAATCGTTATTGACTCTTAACATCCATCTTACCACAAACCATTAATCCAAATATCCGGATGATTTTATGCATAACATTCATGAATACAAATCTTGGTCTCTAAAAACATAATAAATAGCGTGACATCAATCACAAAAACAAGCTCCATATGCTTTCATTTCAAACCACTCTCCACTATTGTAGAAAAATCACACTACATTGGATCAAAAGGTCTTTAATAAGCTTGTAACGTTAGGCTAAGGTAAAGGCTAAGGAAGAATTGGAAAGATTCACAAGTAAAACGATTCAATCTCTTAGCTTTAAACACAATCGCTTTAAGCACTTGATAACCTTTACTTCCACACCCAACTCTTTCAACCATTTTTCGAGCATTTCTTTCAATAAATCATCATTTTTTCTTTTCTTTTTCTTTCTTTCCTCATTCTTTGCCATAATTCATTTTTTTTTATTTTGGCACATAACCATTCACCTTCTTTTTTCATCATTTTTTTCTTCTTATCTTTTCCACAACCCCCAACTTATCTCCTTTAATGTACCTGGGTTGTGGTAGTGATATTTTTTTTTATTTCCACCCTTACTCTTTTTAAGTGCTTCTCACAACATGTGTATAACTAAGTTCTTTTTAAAATAAAGGTAAGGATAAAATATTGTTTTGGCTCATAGAGGTAAGTAAATGATTTATCTAAAGAAACAAGGCTCAATTTTTCTTTTCAAGAAAAAGGCTCAAATAGGTGACAAGTGATAAATATAGCAATTGTAGGTTTGAAAGGCTCAAATGGTTCAAAAATGGCCTATATCATATCCTAAGTAGTGTGCATTCTAGGAATTCGCCTCAAGTGGTTATTAAGTGAGTTCTAGAGCTTGTCGAGACCGCAAAAATATTCACAAATAATCACACATAAAACTTTTCTAAATGCTTTCGATTAATCATACAATCTTACCACAAGCTAGAGTCTCTAACCAAATCAAGATTGATACTTAAATTAATTTCAAACCGAAGCAAGATTTAACTTCTTCTAAATGCTATATGTTATCTCAATTAAGTTTATATCATTGACATGTAAATTAACTCTAAGGCAAACACCAAGCATGCTAAAAACAAACAAAAATGACACCAAGTAGTTCAATGATATGCAATAAGAAAGGTATATCTTCCACCCCCAACTTAAGATAAGCATTGTCCTCAATGAAAAAAAATGAAAGTTACAGAAACTCCATTTTTAACCAACGGTGCGTGGAGTTGAAAGTTGTGCCCGATCATTTGAACTGCTTCGTTTATTTGTCCCTGAAAAATAAGTACTAAAGTAAAACTGGAAAACAACAAAAGAATAATAATAAACAAGAAAAATAAATATGAAAAATAGTAAAAGTAAAAGGATACGTAGTGGGCTGCCTCCCATGAGCGCTAAGTTTTAAGTCTTCAGCCAAACACTCTTATTCCCTCCTTGAAAAACATAGCTTGAATGCATCCGCCACTGCTTCATTGCCAAATTCGGTGCTTCTACGCTTGTGAGGGGCCTCAAGGATGTCATCAGTAACATCCACAAATACTGGCTCAATATATGCTTTGGTGAAGCCATGGGTGAAGGTGGACTCTAATGGATTAAGGTGCTGGACCTTTTCCATGAACGAGTCCATCATGTATGCTTGTGCTTGATGGCTTTCAGTCACATCCTCTGAATTTTTCGTTGTTGGGATGTGTATTGATTTACCACCAAGTGTCTCAATGGCATTCACCTCCTCCAAATTCTTTTGTGCTAGGTGTTAACCATGGGATGTGGACTGAGCTTGAGCAGGAAACTTACCTTGCTCAGTCACACTCAAGTAGCTCACCTTTGGTTTGTGTTACCTTGTGCCTCTATAAAGGCCTATAAGGTGTCTTCTAGCGAGTTCTTAGAGGATGAGGGTGCATGATAAGGTGCAGGGGATGATCTAGGGGGCTGTGCATGCTTGTTTTCAGATTTCCAGCTGAAGTTGGGGTGATTTCACCACCCCGGGTTATGAGTGTTAGAGAAAGGTGCAAGAGGCTTTTTGTACATGCCTAAGGCATTACATTGTTCCTCATACGCCCCTCTCATATCAAAAAATGTAGGGCACTCTTTGGCAAGATGGTCTACCCCGCCACATACAAAGCATGGCTCTAAAGACTCGGCATGATTAGCCACATGTGTTTGCTTTGAGCCCTTAGTTTTAAATGCATCAAACTCTCTAGTGAGCATCTCGACCTTGGCTCTAAGGTTATCCTCTTCCCTAAGATGGTAAATTCCACTACCATTTGGGTGCCCTATAGGTCGTGACCTATTTGTGCTTTCAGTAGCACTAGGTCCAGTCCAAGTGTGAGCTTTTTCAACAAGCTCATTGAGGTACTTTATGGCCTCATCAGGATCTTTCTCTAAAAACTCACCATTACACATCATCTCTACAAATTGGCGCTCTCTATATGTAAGTCCCTCATAAAAATAGCTCACTAAGCGCCAACTCTTATACCCATGGTGAGGGCACATACTCAATAACTCTTTAAATCTCTCCCAAGACCGATACAAAGTCTCGCTGTCCTTTTGTGCAAAGGTGGAGATTTGTCTTTTTAAAGCATTGGTCTTATGTTGGGAAAAGTATTTATTAAAAAAAATTCGAGTCATCTCAGTCCACGACCCAATAGATCGTGGTCTAAGTGAGTATAGCCAACTCTTGGCTCTATCCTTCAAAGCGAAAGGAAATAGCTTAAGTTTCATAATGTCATGAGTTTTGTTTTGACTATGAAAAGTTGCAACTACTTCCTCAAACTCTCTAATGTGCACATATGGGTTTTCGTTATCCAAGCCATGGAATATAGGGAGTAATTGAATCATCCCTGGTTTAAGATCTTGATGGCGAGTATTGGCTGGAAACATGATGCATGATGGTATGGTTGTTCGTGTAGGGTGGAGGGAATCCTGAAGTGTCCTAGCAACATTCTCATTATGGTTATCGGCCATGTTAACAAAATCCTCTAGATTCTTACTTGGGTTTTCTCTATGGGTTGATCTAGACGAGGTTTCACTATCAGACTCAGAAGGAGATGGTAATTCTAGCTCAGGTCCTCTAATGAATCTACCTCGCAGATCTCTTGTCTAAGCATGCACCAAATGAATTAGAGAGGAAATAAAATAAATAAAACAAAATTTTTTTTTTTCGTCACACTCAAAGTTGACAAGCTTCCTTGTACTTAAACGCGTTTCCCCGGCAACGGCGCCAAAATTTGATTACGCCCAAAACATAACGCGGTTATTGTAGTACATTTTTGGGATGTCGATTCCACAGGGAAACAAGTTAAGTACAACAGAAGGTGTAAACCTCAACACAAACGATAAAAGATTAAAAGGATAAAATCTGAGTTGTTTTGAGGAAAGGGTAATTTTGTAAATAAGTTTAAAATAAAAATGACAACAAGGTTCCGAGAATCCTCCCTAGGTTCGTTGCTCTAATCCTAACTTGATTTAATTGTTCTTATCTCGATTGCAGGTTTCACATCCCAAACAGGCAATCGGAAAATATTCAATTAAAGCGCATTTATAAATCCTAATATAATCGCTATGAATTATTCTTTACTTTCTAACACACATGATCTAACTCATAAATTATCAAGAGACGACGATATATCTAAAATGACGATACCGCAACAATGGACAAATCTATAAAAGAGATCTACCGAACTCAATCACACCCAAACAGGTACACATAAGAAAAGCCTGACTGAACTTATATGGAAAAGAAGCATGCAACCACCAGAGTTATAATAAATCTACTAATTAAATTAAGAATAAAACATAGCAATATTTAATAAAAATAATTCCAACTACAACCGAATCAAATAAAGGAAAATAAGAACAACTACACCTAGAGATTCATCCCTTCGCCTTCTTATACTTACACTGGCACACACTACAGCTTTACTAATCAATTGAATTGCCCAAGCTAATTATATGATCATCAATCAAGCAGGAAAATAATAACCTAGTAGCTACATATCCATCTTCATAAAATTAAATAACATCCTGAGGGACAATCAAGCAAGATATTAGCACTTTGAGAGACCAACAAACAACCACTTCATTGGAAATCAACATAAAAGCAAGCCAACCTGGGACTGCATTGTTGAAGGATATTAGCACTGACCAAGACTTGTATGCCTTGTTGCAAATGCACAGTACAATACCACAAAGTTCATGTGTGGCTAACAAGTTACCCCAATAATCCCCTTTGCAATACATGAGCCTCAAGGTAACTTTAATTCTGCTAACAATGTTGGTGGTAGTTCTAATGATAAAGGAAAAAGAGTTTGGGTTGATGTGAGTGATGATGATAGCAGTGATTATTCTAGTCACCAATATGTGTTGAGTGATAAAGATGAGGAGTTTTATTTTAGTGAGAATGATAATGATTGGGTTGAAATGAATAATGCTGAAGTTGATGAAGAATCTGAAGATGTTGGTGGTTCATATGAGGTTGAAGAGGTGCATGTAAGGTCTGATGATGAGTTGTCTGACTTTCCAGATTCTGAATGTGAATTTGGAAAGTGTGACAGTGATAAATCTGATAAGGAATGGGCTGCAATTGATAAGGCTTTGAGGGGAATGGATGGTTGCCACATGAAAGGACCTTATGTCAAGATGTCATTGGTCTCTCAATGTAGCTTCAAGGATGTCATTTGTCAAGATATGCATCCAGAATACTAGGATTTGATTTCCATGTACAAGTTATTATACATCTATGATGAGAAAGCAAGCGCATGGATTGTAGCACTGTCTCCACTCTCTTCATTGAGCAAACCAAATGAGATAATCTATCGAATATTAAGGTTTTATTATGAAACTACCAGGACCCTAAACATTTGATGTATTGAAACAGCAACCAATTTACCAAACTAATGGGCCGATAAGCTTCTTAAGCTAAGAAACTTGTTAATTTCAGGTCTCAAGTTAACAGTGACTTTGAATTTGTGATTGTTTGAATCTAAAAAAATGAAACTTGAGCTTACAATACAAATGAACTTCTAATTTACATATCGATAACCTACCAAGCATAGCCAAAATCACAACCAATCACTACTTATATGTACTGCAGCTACTAAAACCCTCGTATAAGTAGCAAAAACCAATAAAGTAAATGATAAACCCAAATGAATTGAAGGTCCTAAATATATATTTTTGACCTTATAACAACACTGAACCTCAAAAAAATTTAGATGGGTAAGCATCCAATGGTGTACCCAATTACCAAAATCAACAGAGCAAAAAAAAACTGCATACATTAAATCAATTAAGAACTCAATTAAAAAATTCTTTTACTATCTACCTAAAATAGATAATCAACAAAACCAAGAATTTAAAGAATTCAATTAAACTCAAAACCCAAGAAACCTGCAAATTCGTTCAAACCCGAAATGGTGGTGGAGGCTCAGTCACTACACTTGCGGTAGTTTTGAGGATTTGAAAACATTTTTTATTAAAAATTGAGAGACTAAAAATAGAGCAGAAAGAAATTAGAAAACAAAATTTAATTGAATCAAGGAAAGACTGATCAGAAAACAAATCTAAAAGTGAAGCATAGCATTTTAACACTAAAAAGAAGTAAAGACAAAGAATCATGTTAAGATTTTGCGGACAAAATCAAGTAGTAAAGTATCTTTCAGTTTGGCTTAGCTTCCTTTTTTTTTCCTTCTTGATCTACAAGACATACAACTTTCTAAGTCTCAATGTCCACCAAATTTTGGAAGAAATCTGGGATTCTGCTTGCCGTTTCCTGGAAAAAAAATTTAAAAAAAAATCGTTCAAGAGAGGATTTTGATTCTCTGCAATTAAGGCTTTGATGATGGGTGTCGATCTTTGAAACATGTTTGGAGATACATTGGAAAGAGAAAATGAAAACTTGAGGAAACTTACTAGAGACTTCGTGGTTGGCGGAGTGACGACGACTGGTTGACAGTCAGCTTCTGGGTTTCGGTTGTAGGGGTCGTGGAGAGGAAGAAGTCGAGATCTGTGAGAGGGGAAGAGGAAGAATGAAAGCACATAGAAGAGAAAAGAGGAAATAGGGAGAGAGAGAGAAAAAAAAAAGGGTGGAAGGAGTTACAAAGAGAGAGAGAAAGGGAAGATGGCGAGAAAACTATTTGGAGAAGAAGAAGAATGTTGTGTGAGAAATAAAAACATAGAAGGGAAAAGAGTTTCATAGGGAATTTTTAAGAAATTAGTACTTAAAACACTAATTTGGGTTTTTTGAATATTGTTTTTGAAAAAGTATTTTAAAAAATTACTTCTGAAAAAAAGGGCTTCCAAACATGCCTTAGTACTTCCATTCCTCTTTCACGAAGTAATTCTTGTTGCAGTGCTTGCCTCGATTTTAGAGTAGCAGTTAAGGAGAATTATGGTTAGATGAGATCTGACTACAAAAATTTTATTAGACTTTTTCAGGCTCTTGAAATTTGCCATCAGAATATAAAAATGCCTATGGTTATTTTAACATTACACTACAGTACTCTTATGGACTCTAATATCCGTTAGTAGAACAAATTTACAAATTATATTGAAAGGAAAAAATCTTACATGTGATATATTAACTATAACCAAACAGAAAAGTACTAAAAAATCAATAACAGATGTAAGAAAACAAGGTGAAATCAAACAAACATGTCCATTAGAATAAATTAATCTATGGAACCATTTGATATGCAAACACAAAGCCACAAGGCAACCTTGTTTTTGACAATATCAGAAACCCTAGGAAATTGAAGAATAGTTTCTTTGGAGAAATTCGAAAATGGCTGTTGCATTATAAAGAACAGAAAGTAATATATTTGATAAATAATTTTTTGTCCAACAGTGTGTTTCAACTCTAAGACCTGGCTAAAACAAAATTCAGAGTGTTTCTTTGGAGTAATTCTAAAATATATGTTTTTTTAGAGCAATTCCGAAAAGAAGAGTGTTTCATTGTATTTGCATATGTATTTTGTCCAAAAGAGTAATATATGCAAACACAAAAATGTATTTTTTTCTTAGAATCTTTTTTTAGTTTCCTTAAAAGCAAAACAATGTGATGATAGTGCAGAAAGTCTTGCGTATTGTACATGATAGAATTTTTCTCATCACTGAGTTCCTAGAAAGTGAGTACAAAGAAAGAGCTTAGATTCAAATTCATCTTCCTGGAAATATACTCAAGCTTTCCTCCCTTCCAAGACTTCACATTGTCGATGTATTTACATAAATGTCTCTTATGTGGCAAAGGAAAATTACAACCTCTTAGAAATTATTGGTCCTTGAATAAAACTTGGCAAGTCCTTCTCATCTTTTACTAATTTCCGTACCCAGTCTTGGGGAATTATGGTTAACAGACACTTTCAATGTCTTTGTGGAAAAATAAGAAGAGTTTTCACTCTCTAGGTTTAGATATATAGACTTTGATCAAGTCATGATGATGACTTGTGTCCCCATTGATTAAGATTGCATTGAAAATTCATCAAATGTATTAATGACTTGTCTCCCCGTTGATCAAGTCAATTTTATGACCTCATACACCATGAAAATGTGAACTTAAGGCCCATCTCTTAAAATAAAATATGAAACCCTGCAAAGTTACAAGCTTCTAGATGACAGATGATTCGTGTTTATGGTGGACAAACATGTTTAACACGAGCAATAAAATTCTCACACACGGTACTCATGCATGCACCTAATTTTGATTGTCAACAAATAATTTATTTTCATCACTAGCTTGAAACCATGGTTTAGTCCTTGAATAAAACTGTGTAAGTCCTTCTCATCTTTTGATAATTTCCATACCCAGTCTTGGGGGATTATGGTTAACAGACACTTTCAATGTCTTTGTGGAAAAATAGGAAGAGTTTTCACTCTCTAGATTCAGATATATAGACTTTGATCAAGTCATGATAATGACTTGTGTCCCCATTGATTAAGATTGCATTGAAAATTTATCACATGTATATAGACTTTGAACGGGAAACCACGAGAGGCATACTCATGCTCCTTCTCCTGACTGAATTTTCAATAGTATTGGAAACCTTAGGAATCTGAAGAACAATTTCTTTGGAAAAATTAAAAAGTCACTGTTGCATTAGGAATAACATAAAGTGTTATTAGATTTGGAAAATAATATTTTGCCCAATAAAGTGTTTCAACTCTAAGATTTGGATCCAAAGAAACAATGTGTTTCTTGTTCATATTTACGTTCAGATTTCTTAATATATATGATATCACACCCCTAAATTACAAGAGTGATTTTTTTTAGATCTTCCTTAAAAGGCAAAACAGTATGACGTGGGTTAAATTTCTCCCACCAATCAAATGACTACATGTGGCAACTGTAAGGGGTAAGAAAGTAATTTTAAGATTTAAAAATGACGAATCAAAGAGCTACACGAAAGAGTGGCAAATAGTAAAATCCCGCTTAAGGGCAATATGGTTTTTTCGCACCATACCCTAGTCACAATGGATATCCTAGTACACAACTCTGCCTAAATACTTTTTGTAATTGGACTTTAGTCCATACGTACCACTATATAAACAAGGCACTTTCTTGGACTCGACTAGTCAGGTTTTCGACATCAACACAATGTAATGATAGTGCAAAAAATCAGGATTTTGGCATCACTCTTGCGTAGTGTACAAGTTAGAATTTTTTTCATTACTAAGTTCCTAGAAAGTGAGTGAAAGGAAAGAGCCTAACAATAATAATTGATATATTGAATTGAAATAATAATAACACTATTTTTATTAAATAAATAAAATGTTAATTTTATTAAATAATAATTGATGCGTCATTACTACATTTAAAATTTGATTAGGAAGAATGACCGATGATATATATAGCGGTAAGGGTGTAAATACTTTTGTCACCCAAAGGTAATTTATGATCATGAATAGTATCGAAATTGATTATGGGATTAAAAGCTACAAAACTTAGCTTTTTATTTTAAGCATAAATAAGTTTTTTTTTAAAGTTTTTTTTTTCAAATTTTTATTCATTAAAAAAGCAAGTTAAAAAACATGTTTAGCATAATTTTAAAAAATTAAGGCAGAAAAAACTCTAATTTGCATTTTGGATTTTGTCATTTATCTTTCGCAAATTAAGTCAAGTGTTTTGAAAATTATGAGTACGATTGTATTAAATTTTAAACCTACGTTGATGTAATACAAATGGCTTGAAAGTCGAAACCATGGTTTGGTCCTTGAATAAAACTTGGTAAGTCTTTCTCATCTTTTGCTAATTTCTATACCCCGTCTTGGGGGATTATGGTTAACAGACACTTTCAAAGTCTTTGTGGAAAAAATAGGAAGAGTTTTCACTCTCTAGGTTCAAATATATAGACTTTGATCAAGTCATGATGATTACTTGTGTCCCCATTGATTAAGATTGCATTGAAAATTCATCAAATGTATTAATGACTTGTCTCCCCATTGATCAAGTCAATTTTATGAAACGGAAAATTAAAAACAGAAAAAATGTTTTTGAACTTGCAATACAAAAATGTTAACCCTAAGAATTTGTATATTAAACCTACTTTGATACATATGTTAAGAATTTGTATTTTGGTTATTCTACCGTAAAAGCAAAAATTCTTGTTTAGATTGGGTCAAAGACGGCTGTTTAGACCCGTTTAAAATTTTATTGCTAGTTTTAAGAAACTTCACTGGTAGCGTGAGTATAGGGTTAAGACTTCGAAATTAAAGTCATTAATAAAATTTCTTAAAATTATCAATGAAGTTTCGGATAGGTCTAAAACATTGGGTTTAGACCCAACAAAGAATTACTCAAATAAAAGTAATTTTTTTTTGAAATGTTATATATTTTTTCTTGCTAGATAATTTTACGGAAACTTCAGTCATACTTTGTATTCCAGTGAAATTAAGGTAGACAAGACTCTAATTTGCATTTTGAGTTCTGTCATTTATCTTTCGCAAATTAAGTTAAGTGGTTTTGACAATTATGAGTAGAATTGTATATTAAATTTTAAACTTTCTTTGATGTAATTAATAGAACCCAAGATTTGAATCCTAAAAGTTTAAGAGAAATAATACGCAATATGGAACGAAGAAAGAAAATAAAAATCACAGTCGATGATTCATAAGCGTGAAAACGATGACTTAAATGATGAGATATAAGTATCAATTAAGCTGCAGGTAGAACCCAAGAAACACAGATCAAACACAGACACAACAATGGCTAAACCAGCCCTGTTTGTAGAAATATCACTTTTCATATGCTTCGTATTTATTTTAACCTCATTTAGAGCTACCCCTTCTCTTGCTTTCCCTCAACATCAGAAAGAAGCCCTCCTCCACTTCAAACTTCTATTAGAGAGAAACTATTCCGTGAATTTGACTGGTACAGGCTTAGAGTCATGGAATAATCTCAATTCTGATTGCTGTCATTGGAGCCTTGTGAGTTGCCATTCCCATACAACTTCACAACAGGTGACTGGTCTCAATCTCAGCTCTATTTTTCCCTTCATTGAATTCAGGAATTCTTCGATCACCGAATATAGGAATTCTTCGGTCAATTCTGATGTTTTGGCACCACTCTTTCATATAAGAACTCTCATGTCACTTGACATTTCCAATAATTATATAGAAGGTGGGATTCCAAGACATAGTTTTGTTAATTTAACAAAACTTGTGTATCTAGACATGAGCCATTGTTGGTTCAATGGGTCCATTCCTTCTGAATTGTTCCATTTAAGAAATCTACAACACCTTGACCTGAGTTTTAATTTGATGGAGGGTATTTTAGGTAGTGATTTGGGTCTCCTTAGGAATTTGAAGGTTTTGGATTTAAGTATTAACATTTTACATGGAGTGATTCCTTCTGAATTATTCAACTTAAGCAATCTAGAACAGATTGACCTGAGTTTTAATTGGATGGAGGGGATTTTAGGTAGTGATTTGGGTCTCCTTAGGAATTTGAAGGTTTTGGAATTAGCTGATTGCAATTTACATGGAATGATTCCTTCTGAATTATTCAACTTAAGCAATCTAGAACACATTGGCTTGAGTTATAATCAGTTGGGGGGGATTTTAGATAGTGGTTTGAGTCACCTAAGGAATTTGAAGGTTTTGCAATTAGATAATAATAATTTTCATGGAGAGATTCATATGGAGATCAGAAACCTCACTAAATTGCAAGAGTTGACAGTCCAGGGGAACAATTTCTCTGGACAATTTCCAAGGTCAGTGCTTCACTTGAGAGAGCTAGGAACACTTTTTCTTGATTACAATTCATTCTCTGGTGAGATTCCGACAGATGAGTTGTTTAGCTTAAAGAAGCTCAAGTATTTGTCTCTTGGAGGAAACAAACTTACCTGGAAAAATGTGTGCACTACCCCGGAAAGCATGTTGTCTTACTTATCTTTGAGTTCTTGCAACATTTCAGGGCATATTCCACTTTGGCTATCAAATCAAACCAATCTTAAGTTTTTGAACTTAAGCGTGAATAGCCTTGAAGGAACTCTTCCTCGGTGGTTGTCCAAATTAGATCTTGAAGTCCTAATTTTATCAAATAACAAGCTTTCAGGCAATGTGCCATATCAGTTGTTTCAATCTGAGAGGTTAGAGTATCTCACCCTATCTGGAAATAATTTTTATGGGCCAGTGCCAAAATCAATCTCACACAATCATCAATTGAGTTATCTTGACTTGTCAAAAAACAAATTTTCAAGAGAGCTCCCCAATTTTGATCCAGAGTCAATTCTAACTTATGCTGACTTCTCCTATAACAGACTCTCTGGTCAGCTTCCTAATACTTTTCCACATAACCTACGGGTGCTTTGTCTAAGCCATAATGAGTTCACTGGTCACTTGCCTCAGACTCTAAATTCATTGATTGATCTCATCTATCTTGATCTCCATGACAACAATATCACAGGTGAAATCCCACCATCTCTCTCCCAAGTGTTCTCTCTTCGATTTCTAAATCTTGGGAACAATAATATGAGAGGATCAATTCCAAGCCAACTATCAAATCTTAGTGAACTTCAAATCCTTGATCTCTCTTATAATAACTTAAGTGGAAAAATACCTTCTTGCTTTGGAAAGCTTTTCGGGATGATTAATAGGCCTCATAGAGGAACAAATAGGATGGGATTTACAGCAATCACATTTTACCTGAGACAACATGACTTGGAAGTTTCGTGGAAAACTTCAATTCGAGATATCTCCGGTGATAACCTTGACTTGTATACCTTGTTAGACCTGTCAAGCAACCAATTATCAGGAGAAGTTCCAATGACTTTAGGTCGTTTGAAAAATCTGAAGGAATTGAACATTTCACACAACAAATTCTCAGGCAACATACCAACGGATTTTGGTGGTTTGGAGAATTTAGAAAGCCTAGACTTGTCACACAACAACCTCTCTGGTCATATACCGCAAACATTTGCAAAGCTTCTACAGCTCACCACCTTGGACTTGAGCAACAACAGACTCACAGGTCGAATTCCACAGGGCTCTCAAATGGACCGTCTGAATGATCCAAAGTTTTACACTAATAACAATAGATTGTGCGGGACGCAAATTGATGTACCATGTGAGGAGAAATTACTAGAGACAAAGGTAGAGGAAAGTGAGAGAACAGACTCATGGTTCTCATGGGAAATGGTATGGATTGGATTGCCTGTTGGGTTCTTTTCTGCAGTGTTGGTTTCATACTCCTTTGGGTTTTACGAAGTTGCTCCAGAGCGCCGCAAACGACATCATGTTAGAAGAAGGTAATGAGGTCTATGTTGTATGGTACTTGTATGATCATGCAGTCACGGTGTTTTGTTTTATCAAGTAAAACTTGTAAACAACAAAATAAAAACTAGTACTTCCATTCTTCTTTCACGAAGATCTGAGTGCAAAATTTTTACTAAAATTTTCCAGGCAAAGTATATAATCTCTTGAAATTTGCCATCAGAATATAAATATGCCTACGGTTACTTTAACATTACGCTACAGTGCTCTTATAGACTCTAATATCTGTCAGTAGAACAAACTTACAAAATATATTGAAAGGAAAAGAATCTTACATGTGCTATATTAACTATAACCAAACAGAAAAGTATTAAAAAAAATCAATAACCAATGTAAGATAAAAAGGTGAAATCAAACAAACATGTCCATTAGAAAAAATCGATCCATGGAACCATTTAATATGCAAACACAAAGCCATAAGGCAACCTTATTTTTGACAGTATCAGAAACCTTAGGAAATTAAAGAATAGTTTGTTTGGAGAAATTGGAAAATGATTGTTGCATTAGAAAGAACAGAAAGTTATATATTTGATAAATAATATTTTGTCTGACAATGTGTTTCAACTCTAGCAAATATCCTATTCGAGATATTTTGTTAGGCAAGATTAATTTTGGTTGACTATGCTTTTGGTAAGAGGGGTATTTTAGTTATTTTGCTCATAGGGGTACATAGGTCTTTCACTTGAAAAATACTCAAGTCTTTATCATTGTTATATTGTTATTTGTTAGAAAAAAAATAGAGAAAACAGGTAGAAAAGAAAAAATAAAAATGAGTTTTTAAGCCTATAAGGTTAACGGGTTTGTTTACTTTGGACCAAAGACTTAGGGCTTATAGTCTTGGGTTGAATTTGCTTGCTCATGTATATTTGTCCTTTGGCCTTAAGGCCCATATGTTAAGTTCTAATGTGTTATTTTGAGTGTATATATGCAATTTTGTTATCTCATTTTTAAGAAAAACAAATATGATAGAATTTAGAACTTTATAATCTTCCATAAGGCCCAAGAGTGGTGAGTTAGGGTATTGGATTTTGATATGTAACCTTTGGTACACATGCAGATTCGGGAGGTTCAAGGCCCGCAAACGTATCTCTAACATCTTTTATATTTACTATATAGTACAAGTAATACATATACTTACATTTAGTATAAATAAGTGATGATTGAATCTTCCTTGGATAAAATGAATCATGCCATGAATGTAATGCTAGAGTAAGTCAGTCATCACTATTTTTCTACTTACAAAAAAATACCATAAAGGATTTTCATGCATAATAAAATGTTCATGCATTGTCGTGTTGGACTACCATAAAGCTCAACTTTCAATAACTTAGAATGTATGTTTAGAATTTAACAAAAGAAAAAAAAATGAAACTGGTTACTAAATTGAGGTCAATAACTTAACTTTAGTTAACAATACAAGAATGGTTAAGCTCCAAAATGAATAAAGCATACATGTGGCTTTCAGCAGGTCACTTATTACACGTGGATGCATCCCACCTCTAAATAAAGTGTACGTATGACTTCTAAGGGGTCAAGTGTTACATGTATGCTATTTTCACTTTTTCTTTGGACGTAAAAATTGGATTCAGGCTTTCAAACGTATTGAACTTTTAATGACAGTGCGCAGGCTATTTCATTTGAGACATAAGAAATTCCATCACAAGTCTCGCAATGTATTGAATTTTACATGTCAACACATCAAAATATATAAAAACTAAAAAAATGTTTTATTTTATCCAACATTATTTAAGGTTGCTTTTATGAAATAATTGAAAAAGATAAAAAAAACAAGTGGGAATCGTCGAGTATCCGACAACTTTTTCTCTTCGCATAAATAACCTCTCGATCTCATTCTTGTTTTGTAGATTTTTATTTTTTGGTGAATGAAATGTTAACACTGAAAGAACACTGAATAAGGAGTTCAATCGTTCCTATGATTGCTGGTGATTTTATTTTCAAATTGATTTTTCTCAAAATAAAATTGTTTAGCTGGACCATTTTATTAAATGGGCTGCGTCGGAGGTGGGAAATGAAGAAAATATTCGTATATGGGATGATCCATGGTTATCGGTACCATGGACCTTTAAAGTGGTGTCCTCTAACATTCCTTCTGACTCGAACCAAACACTGTAAGCTGCATGTACTAACTCTCCAAAAACTGTATTTTGAAATCATGATATGGGGAGTGAAATTATCGACTTTTCATAATTGCTTCTTGAGATTGTAAAATATACTTGGTACATTTATACCCGTAATCTTTTTATTTTTTATATTTTTTTTGAGAGAGATTTGAAGTTAGTTCACAAACAAAAGAACATTCAGTGAGTAAAGACGCCAAACAACCCTAGCAACAAAATGAACCAAATTAACAACTACCTACACAAGGAACCAAACCAAACACACGATATCCATCTACTAACCTTTACATTTAAGTTCCAACTATCCACAAAAGCCTTTATAAAGTTTAGTAAAGCTATAGAAGTTAAATTTCGTACTTTTAGAGTACTTCTAACAAGTAATAAATGAGAATGGAAATTAAAACAATTATCTTCACCTTTTCGATGTACCAAAGTTTGTGGGATCCCCTTGTCTTGGCCAAATTTGTGGCAGAGATACATCCTTGTGAGCAATGTATCCAGTGAGGAAATAGCTTGAAGAGCACACAACTTGAATGGAATTGAGCTTCACGTGATCAGCTTTTTCCATGACTAACTTTCCAATGGAATGACAAGCAACATAAAAATGATCAGCTCCTCCTGTCCGATTCCAATAAGGGTACTTCGTACTAATATTGAAGATGTAATCTCTGATAAAATCTTGGATACCTCACACACCAATTCTTGGGTCATGCCGTAGCCTTGCAATTGAAAACGGAAAAAACAAAAGATCTGCCTTGGTTGGATCCTTTGTGATGAAATGGCTTTTCATAAGGGCCTTCTTAAAGTAACCTTCGCTGGCATAATTACCCCCAGGTTCAAAATCGACAGGCAAGAGCACATTTGCACTGGAATCGTTTCTCCTGTGAGGATAAACATAAATCTTAAAGCTCCTATTCATTTCTTTATAGTCTTCCAGAAAGATATCTCCATCGTGGAACACCGTGATGTTACTCACATAGTTTCCTAAACCATGAAAACCAACAATTTCCAGATCCTGGGGTTAAAAAATAAAAGTTCATACACATTGACTAAAGTTTGTTTAACCTCCCTATTCACGCAACCCACGGCAAAAGTTGTTAAGAGCATCAACAGGTCTACCACTGAAACACCTATGCAAAATTGCATCAAAGTAAAAGCTCTTAACTTCCTAGTTAAGATTTGTTTAATCTTTTAAACCTCTCAATCAAACACGGCAATAATATTAAAAAATGCTCAGTCCAACTGTAAATTTCGACATCAATTGTTGGTTACTGCTGACAGTATCCAATTTGCTGCATCTAGATGTTTTTTTTTTTTTTTTTTTTGTGCTAAACGAATTAAATAGATGGAAGTTATTAATCTGATTTCATAACTTTATTTGCATGATGACACGAATGATGCAAGTTTAGGGACGCTGAAGATTTCAAGTCGAACAGAAAGTCACTTGAGGTCTTTCTTTCTTTGAGATCATACAGAACACAAAAACATCACTTCTAACTTTACACCCACCAAAAAAATAGCAAATGAATAAACTTATCATTAGCAATACTTTCCATGGCTAGCAAGGTCTATATCCAGAAAACTCCAAGTTTACATACTGTTGAGCACATTTGAAGTTCCACAAACCAACAACCACAAGTTTCAATCCTTATAATTAAATATATAAACTAAGTATAATATACGTGATGTAACAGTTTCCATTTCTATTTATCCAAAAATGAAAATAGTTCCATTTACCACTTAATGCATCACACGTTGTTCCAAGAGTTTTTAGTAGCAAACACTGCAGTTCAGGGTGAGAGTGTTGCTGGTCCCGTGGGGCCAGATCGATAGCTGCCTCCTCCCTCATGTATTAAATTGAACGTTAATGAGGCTATCTTAAAAGAAGATCTGGCATCTGGTGGAGGAATGATTTTTCGGGATGCACATTCAGGATTTCTTGCTGCTGTGGTGAGCAAGTTTCTGGCAATTGAAGACCCTTTTCACGGTGAATTGTTAGCAACTGAGGAGGGACTGACCTTTGGGTTGCAGCTGGGATATGATCGGCTAATGGTGGAGCCTGACTGTTTACGACTGGTGCAGGATTTGGCTGCATCATCAACTCCCATCTCCCCTTGGGAGGTCCTACTTTATGACATAAAGTTGTTAGTTTCTCAATTCCAACAATGTTCTTTTCACCATGTTCCTAGGCGGTTTAACAGGGTGGCTCATTTGCTGGCTCACCAAGCTAAGGCTTATTCAAACTGTATGAGTTGGTTGGGGTCTCCACCTCAATTTCTTTTGGCTCAGTTAGCTTATTCAAATAACAAATAAAACCGATATCGAAAGCATTTCTGAAGCACTACAGTGAAAGTTACTCGTCACTTTCTTCCCTGCCACAAAATGCAATAGCTTAAGCATTTTCTCGAATGATCAATCATTGAAATCATATATAAATTACACAACTTTATATTTAGTTGAACAGTTTTACAAAAATGTCAAATACATGTGATTAACTAGATTAATATCCAGAAGTTAATTGTATTAACCCCATGAAAACACAAATCTTAAGTTTTAAATACATAAATGTGGAAGAAACTACTTTCTCCATCCCAATTTATATTTTATACTGCACTATTCATCTAATAAATTGATCAAATTTTTTCTTTAACCTCAAATTAATAAAGTAATTAAAATTTTAGTAATATAGTTTCATAAAGTTCCACTCTCCCCAGATCAAAAATTTGATGGAGGACGTAGCCAGTCAGCAAATTTACTCATAAAATCCACAAATTAATTTCTAAGCGTAATATTGAAATTGAAAGAGATCAATTGTATAAAAAATACAATAACAGAGATTTACATAATTCGACTTATTAAGTTTATATCCACGGGTGCAATTGATAGGTTTTCCATTTATTAATCAAGAGTTTATGGTGAAATTTATATAGTTCTAAATAAGGAGAGAAGAGTTTGAGTCTCAATCACAGTTTGGAAAGTAAGAAAATAGCAAGTATTACCATTGTGTATGTAATGAATTCTTTGCAGTAGCCGTTTTTTGAGCAGGTAAACCACGAGGCATAGTCATGCTCTTTCTCCTCACTGAAAATAGCAAGTATTGTCATCTTTTGCTAATTTCCGTACCCAGTCTTGGGGAGTTATGATTAACAAACATTTTCAAAGTCTTTGTGGAAAAATAAGAAGAGTTTTCATTCTCTAGGTTATATATAGACTTTGATTAAGTCATGATGATGGCTTGTGTCCCCTTTGATTAAGATTGCATTGAAAATTCATCAAATGTATTAATGACTTGTCTCCCCGTTGATCAAGTCAATTTTATGACCTCATACACCATGAAAATGTGAACTTAAGGCCCATCTCTTAAAATAAAATATGAACCCCTGGAAAGTTACAAGCTTCTAGATGACAGATGATTCACACACGTTACACATGCATTCACCTAAGGCAGTTGGTAAGTTGTCATCTTTTGCTAATTTTCATACTTTGTTATGAGGATTATGATTAACAAACACTTTTAAAGTCTTTGTGAAAAAATAGGAAGGGTTCAGATATGTAAACTTTTATCAAGTCATGATGATGACTTGTGTCCCCATTGATTAAGATTGCACTGAAAATTCATCAAATATATTAATGATTTGTCTTCCCGTTGATCAAGTCAATTTTATGAAACTGAAAAAATGTCTTTGAACCTCCGATACAAAAATGTTAACTTAAAGGTCCTTGATAAGTATGTTAAGAATTTGTATTTTGGTTATTCTTCCGTAAAAGCAAAAATTCTTGTTTAAATTCAGTCTAAGAACACTGTTTAGACCTGTTTAAAACTCTATTAGTAATTTTGAAAAACTTCATTGGTAACGTAAGTTTAGAGTTAAGACTTCAAAAATAAAGTTACCAGTAAAATTTCTTAAAATTATCAATGGAGTTTCAGACAGGTCTAAAACATTGGGTTTAAACCCGTTCTAACCAAAAATTGCTCAAATAAAAGGAATTTTTTTAAATATTACATATTTTTTCTTGCTCGATAATTTTATGAAAACTTCTGTCAAGACTATGTATTCCCGTAAATTTAGGTAGACAAGACTCTAATTTGCATTTTGAATTCTGTCATTTATCTTTCGCAAATTAAGTCAAGTGGCTTTAAAAATTATGAGTAGAATTGTATATTGAATTTTAAACTTTCTTTGACGTAATTTGAATCCTAAAAGTTTAAGAGAAATAGTCCTATAAGTATCAATTAAGCTGCAGGTAGAACCCAAGAAACACAGATCAAACACAGACACAACAATGGCTAAACCAGCCCTGTTTGTAGAAATATCACTTTTCATAAGCTTTTTCGTAGTTTAGAATAAAAAAACAACAAAAATCCAACTCCTCTTTGCACATTGAACTAAACCCTGATTCGTAATTTCATCATCAACAGCTATATTAATTCTTGGTTATTTTGCGTAAAAGTAAAAATTCTTCTTTAGATTGGGTCTAAAACCACTATTTAGACTCATTTAAAACTCTATTGGTAATTTTGAAAAATTTCACTTGTAACGTAAGTATAGGGTTAGGACTTCAAAAATAAAGTTACCAGTAAAATTTATCAAAATTATCAATGAAGTTTTAGACACGTCTAAAACATTGGGTTTAGACCCGTTCTAACCAAGTATTGCTCAAATAAAAGGATTTTTTTTTGAAATGTCACATTTTTTCTTGCTAGATAATTTTATGGAAACTTCTGTCAGACTATGTGTTCCTGTAAAATTAAAGTAGACAATTTTGAATTATGTCATTTATCTTTCGCAAATTAAGTCAAGTGGCTTTGAAAATTATAAGTAGAATTGTATATTAAATTTTAAACTTTCTTTGATGTAATTAATAGAACCCAAGATTTGAATCCTAAAAGTTTAAGAGAAATAATACGCAATTTGATTAATACGCCTGAAAACGATGCGACTTAAATGATGAGCTATAAGTATCAATTAAGCTGCAGGTAGAACCCAAGAAACACAGATCAAACACAGACACAACAATGGCTAAACCAGCCCTGTTTGTAGAAATATCACTTTTCATATGCTTCGTATTTACTATAACCTCATTTAGAGCTACCCCTTCTCTTGCTTGCCCTCAACATCAGAAAGAAGCCCTCCTCCACTTCAAACTTCTATTAGAGAGAAACTATTTCGTGAATTTGACTGGTACCGGCCTAGAGTCATGGAATAATCACAATTCTGATTGCTGCATTGGAGCCTTGTGAGTTGCCATTCCCACACAACTTCACAACCGGTGATCGACTGGTCTCAATTTCCCTACTATACTCCTTTGTACCATGATGTAGAAGTGAATTCTGTTGTTTTGGCACCACTCTTTCATATAAGAACTCTCATGTCACTTGACATTTCCAATAATTATATAAAAGGTGGGATTCCAAGACATGGTTTTGTTAATTTAACAAAACTTGTGTATCTAGACATGAATAATTGTTGGTTCAGTGGGTCCATTCCTTCTGAATTATTCAACTTAAGCAATCTAGAACACATTGACTTGAGTTATAATCAGTTGGAGGAGATTTTAGGTAGTGATTTGGGTCTCCTTAGGAATTTGAAGGTTTTGATTTTATATGGTAACACTTTACATGGAGTGATTCCTTCTGAATTATTCAACTTAAGCAATCTAGAACAGATTGACCTGAGTTTTAATTGGATGGAGGGGATTTTAGGTAGTGATTTGGATCTCCTTAAGAATTTGAAGCTTTTGAACTTAGAGAATAATAATTTCTCTGGAGCAATTCCAAGGTCAGTGATGCACTTGAGAGAGCTTAAGTATTTGATTCTTGATTACAATTTGTTCTCTGGCGAGATTCCAACTGATGAGTTGTTTAGGTTAAAGAAGCTCAAGTTTTTGACTGTTGAAGGAAACAAACTTACATTGAAAAATGTGAGCACTGCCCCGGAAAGCATGTTGTCTTTCTTATCTTTGAGTTCTTGCAACATTTCAGGGCATATTCCACTTTGGCTATCAAATCAAACCAATCTTAAGTTTTTGAACTTAAGCGTGAATAGCCTTGAAGGAACTCTTCCTCGGTGGCTGTCCAAATTAGATCTTCAAGTCCTACGTTTATCAAATAACAAGCTTTCAGGCTATGTGCCACCTCAATTGTTTCAATCTGAGAGGTTAGATTATCTCATCCTATCTGGAAATAATTTTTATGAGCCAGTACCAAAATCCATCTCAAACAATCATCAATTGAGTTATCTTGACTTGTCAAAAACAATTTTTTTGGAGAGCTCCCCAATTTTGATGCAGAGTCAGGTCTAAGTTATGTCGACTTCTCCTATAACAGACTCTCTGGTCAGCTTCCTAATACTTTTCCACATTACCTACAGGTGCTCTGTCTAGGCACTTGCCCCAGACTCCAAATTCATTGGTTCATCTCTTCCATCTTGATCTCCATGACAACAATATCATAGGTGAAATCTCATCATCTTTCTCCCAAATGTCATCTCTTCGATTTCTGAATCTTCGGAACAATAATACGAGAGGATCAATTCCAAGTTATCTGTCAAATCTTAGTGAACTTCAAATCCTTGATCTATCTTATAATAACTTAAGTGGAAAAATACCTTCTTGCTTTGGAAAGCTTTTCGGGATGATTAATAGGTCTGATAGTTGGACATCTATGATTGGAGATGGGATTGTCAACATCCAATTGACACATGACTTGGAAGTTTCATGGAAAACTTCAATTCGAGATATCTCCGGTGATAACCTTGGCTTGTATACCTTGTTAGACCTGTCAAGCAACCAATTATCAGGAGAAGTTCCAATGACTTTAGGTCGTTTGAAAAATCTGAAGGTATTTAACATTTCACACAACAAATTCTTAGGCAACATACCAACGAATTTTGGTGGTTTGGAGAATTTAGAAAGCCTAGACTTGTCACACAACAACCTCTCGGGTCATATACCGCAAACATTTGCAAAGCTTCAACAGCTCACCACCTTGGACTTGAGCAACAACAGACTCACAGGTCGAATTCCACAGGGCTCTCAAATGGACTGTTTGAATGATCCAAAGTTTTACGCTAATAACAATGGATTGTGCGGGATGCAAATTGAAGTACCATGTGAGGAAAAATTAACAGAGACAATGGTAAAAGAAAGTGAGAGAACAGAGTTATGGTTCTCATGGGAAATGGCAGGGATTGGATTTCCTGTTGAGTTCTTTTCTGCAGTGTTGGTTGCATACTCCTTTGGGTTTTACGAAGTAGCTCCAAAGCTCCACAAACGACATAATGTTAGAAGAAGGTAATGAGGACTATGTTGTATGGTACTTGTATGATCATGAAGTCATGGTGTTCTGTCTTATCAAGTAAAAGTTGTAAACAACAAAATAAAAACTAGTACCTCCATTCCTCTTTCACGAAGATATTCTTGTTGCAGTGCTTGCCTCAATTTCAGAGTAGCAAATCAGGAGAATTATGGTTAGATGAGATCTGAGTACAAAAATTTTACTAGACTTTTTCGGGCAAAGTATATAATCTCTTGAAATTTGCTAAGATTATTTTAACATTACGCTAAAATACTCTTATGGACTCTAATATCTGTCCGTAGAACAAATTTAAAAAATATATTGAAAGGAAAAGAATCTTACATGTGATATATTAACTATAATCAAACAGAAAAGTATTAAAAAATCAATAACAGAAGTAAGAAAAAAAGGTGAAATCAAGCAAACATGTCCATTAGAATAAATTAATCCATGGAACCATTTCATATGCAAACACAAAGCCATAAGGCAACCTTATTTTTGGCTGTTGCATTAGAAAGAACAAAATTCATAGTGTTTCTTTGGAGTAATTCTGAAATATCTATTTTTTTACAGTAATTCTGAATAGCAGAGTGTTTCATTGTATTTGCATATGTATTTTGTGCAACAGAGTAATATATGCAAACACGAAAATGTATTTTTGTTAGCCAAGATTAATTTTGGTTGACTATGCTTTTGGTAAGAGGGTATTTTAGTTATTTTGCTCATAGGGGTACATAGGTCTTTCACTTGAAAACATTTTTTTAAGAACATATCAAGTCTTTATCATTGTTAAATTGTTGTTTGTTAGAAAAAAAATAGAGAAAACGGGTAGAAAAAAAAATAAAAATGAGTTTTTAAGCCTATCAGAATATAAATATGCCTATGGTTATTTTAACATTACGCTGCAGTGCTCTTACGGCCTCATTATATCTGCCTTTGTAGAGCAAATTTACAAAATAGATTGAAGGGAAAACAATCATGTGATATGTTAACTATAACCAAATAAAAAAGTATTAAAAATCAATAATAAGTGTAAAAAGGGGAAATCAAACATGTCCATTGGACTAAATTAATCCGTGGAACCATTTGATACGCAAACACAACGTCATAACGCATCTTATTTTTGATAAATTCTAAAATCAAACCAATCTTACCTGGAAAAGTGTGAGCACCACCCCGGAAAGCATGTTGTCTTACTTATCTTTGAGTTCTTGCAACATTTCAGGGCATATTCCACTTTGGCTATCAAATCAAACTAATCTTAAGTTTTTGAACTTAAGTGTGAATAGCCTTGAAGGAACTCTTCCTCGGTGGCTGTCCAAATTAGATCTTCAAGTCCTACGTTTATCAAATAACAAGCTTTCATGCTATGTGCCACCTCAATTGTTTCAATCTGAGAGGTTAGATTATCTCATCCTATCTGGAAATAATTTTTATGGGCCAGTACCAAAATCCATCTCAAACAATCATCAATTGAGTTATCTTGACTTGTCAAAAAACAATTTTTTTGGAGAGCTCCCCAATTTTGATGCAGAGTCAGGTCTAAGTTATGTCGACTTCTCCTATAACAGACTCTCTGGTCAGCTTCCTAATACTTTTCCACATTACCTACAGGTGCTCTGTCTAGGCCATAATGAGTTCACTGGTCACTTGCCCCAGACTCTAAATTCATTGGTTCATCTCTTCCATCTTGATCTCCATGACAACAATATCATAGGTGAAATCTCATCATCTTTCTCCCAAATGTTATCTCTTCGATTTCTGAATCTTCGGAACAATAATATGAGAGGATCAATTCCAAGTCATCTGTCAAATCTTAGTGAACTTCAAATCCTTGATCTATCTTATAATAACTTAAGTGGAAAAATACCTTCTTGCTTTGGAAGCTTTTCGGGATGATTAATAGGTCTGATAGTTGGACATCTATGATTGGAGATGGGATTGTCAACGTCCAATTGACACATGACTTGGAAGTTTCATGGAAAACTTCAATTCGAGATATCTACGGTGAAAACATTGGCTTGTATGTCTTGTTAGACCTGTCAAGCAACCAATTATCAGGAGAAGTTCCAATGACTTTAGGTCGTTTGAAAAATCTGAAGGCTTTGAACATTTCACACAACAAATTCTTAGGCAATATACCAACGGATTTTGGTGTTTGGAGAATTTAGAAAGCCTAGACTTGTCACACAACAACCTCTCTGGTTATATACTGCAAACATTTGCAAAGCTTCAACAGCTCACCACCTTGGACTTGAGCAACAATAGACTCACAGGTCGAATTCCACAGGGTTCTCAAGTGGACCGTCCGAATGATCCAAAGTTTTACGCTAATAACAATGGATTGGGCAGAATGCAAATTGATGCACCTTGTGAGGAAAAATTACCGGAGACAAAGGTAGAGGAAAGTAAGAGAACAGAGTCATGGTTCTCAAGGGAAATGGCATGGATTGGATTTCCTGTTGGGTTCTTTTCTGCAGTGTTGGTTGCATACTCCTTTGGGTTTTACGAAGTTTCTCCAGAACGCCGCAAACGACATCATGTTAGAAGAAGGTAATGAAGTCTATGTTGTATGGTCCTTGTATGGTCATGCAGTCATGGTGTTCTGTTTTATCAAGTAAAAGTTGTAACCTCTTGAAATTTGCAATCAGAATATAAATATGCCTATGGTTATTTTAACATTACGCTACAGTACTCTTATGGACTCTAATATCTGTCAGTAGAACAAACTTACAAAATATATTGAAAGGAAAAGAATCTTACATGTGATATATTAACTATAACCAAACAGAAAAGTACTAAAAAAATCAATATCAGATGTAAGAAAACAAGGTGCAATCAAACTAACATGTCCATTAGAATAAATTAATCCATGGAACCATTTGATATGCAAACACAAAGCCATCAGGCAACCTTATTTTTTACAGTATCATAAACCTTAGGAAATTGAAGAATAGTTTCTTCGGAGAAATTCGAAAATGACTGTCGCATTAGAAAGAACAGAAAGTAATATATTTGATAAGTAATAATTTGTCCAACAGTGTGTTTCAACTCTAAGACCTAGCTAAAACAAAATTCATAGTGTTTCTTTGGAGTAATTCTAAAATATATGTTTTTTTGGAGCAATTTCGAAAAGCAGAGTGTTTCGTTGTATTTGCATATGTATTTTGTCCAACAAAGTAATATATGCAAACACTAAAATGTATTTTTTTTCTCAGAATCTTTTTTAAGTTTCTTTAAAGGCAAAACAATGTAATGATAGTGCAGAAAGTTTTGCATATTGTACATGATAGAATTTTTCTCATCACTAAGTTCCTAGAAAGTGAGTAAAAAGAAAGAGCTAAGCTTCAAATTCATCTTCCTAGAAATGTACTCAAGCTTTCCTCCCTTCCAAAACTTCACATTGTCTATGTATTTACATAAATGTCTCTTATGTGGCAAAGGAAAATTACAACCTCTTAGAAATTATTTGTATTTTGGTTATTCTACCGTAAAGGTGGGGTGGGGGCATAAAAATATATATTTTTTTAAATGTTGGATTTTAGTTTTTCTTGCTTGATAATTTTATGGAAATTCATGTCAAACTATTTATTGCAGTAAAATTATGGCTGACTGATTTCTAATCACATTTTGGACATCTTTTACAAATGACGTAAAATTGCTTTGAAATTAATTATGATTAGGATTGTATCAAATTTCAACTTTACTTTGATGTAATAGATATTTGAATCTTAAAAGTTAAAAGAGGTAATATACAATATACATGTTCTCAAAGACGAAGAAGTTGAGCATGACGTTTTGTCCTCATAAGACGAACCGTAATCCTCAAGGTGTTGGGACGTATTCTTTTAGTTTTTATTTTATAAAATAAAAAATAAATTCTTACATAAAAATAATTGTCATATTAATAATAAAATTCAAACAAATAATTAATTTTATGTTAAAATGTATACATTAAAACAAGCTTTTTGGCAATTGAGAAAAACAGTATTGTATTTAAGCTTTTTTATTAAAGTATTGTATTTAAGTTTATTAGTTAGCAAGAAAGGTTAAAAGCAGATTTAAAAAAAAAAGATTCAAAATAATCTGCAAAAACATCTTCAAATGGAAACATAAAATGTTAACTCTCACACCTTCTTTCAAAATTTTTTTCATCAGAATGGAGTCAGACCAGGCCCATATTTTTTTTCTTTCCATATTTTTTTGGGTCTCAAAACTATTGTCACTCATCACTTTTTTAACTTAATTTTAATTATCATATATATTATTGTAAAAATATGAATAATATTTTTAAAATTCTTTTAAATTCTAGTTATGTATTTATGAAAAAATTAACTTAAAAAAAAACTATCCCTTTAATTGGTTAAATTGACATGGCAATTGGGGCAGAGGGAGTATTAGTTTTCTACTTTTCTATGGCGGATAGGATGTTTCAGATCAGGCGGTCTTTTCTCTTATTGCTCGTAATTTGACCCGTAACTCCCTTTTCAAAGAGCCATCTGGGCATTTTCTTCCTCTTTCAAATGTATTCTTCAATAGAGGTTATTACTGTAAAATGTGGATTCAAATACAAACATAACACGAGTTTTCTCTGCATAACGCCTCATCATTTTCTCAAATTCATGCAAGAAAGTTTGAGATTTTTTTTATTCCTTCAATCTCCTTAGTTTTTTTTTAGATCTGAAAATTTTTACTTGAAGATGTAGGCTTTTTGTTTGTTGATCTAAAATAGAGAGAACGAGATAGTATCTTATTTGTCACTTTACAAATCAACAAAAAATGCCAATGAGGCGATGCCACGACCAGTTAGGCTCAAAAGACGAACACCCAAGCTGAAGGCGAATGTCCAACCACAAAAAAAAAATGAACATTTAAGGAGACTACCACTTAATTTTTAAGCCTCAAGGTGATTTCCAAATGTTTTGTCTCTAGGCGAACCCCAACCCCTTTCAAAAACCAAGTTATTCCTCTCTCAACAGCGCCATTTGGTAGAAAAAGAAAAAATTTAGTTTAGCTTTAAAAACCAAAATAAAGTGACTTTTTTGGCTATAGATGTTATTCTATCTTTAGAATCTTGCTTGGGCATATTATTTGATTTTGATTCTCTAGTTAATTTCACTGATTGATGCAAATTGCAAATATCCTATTCGAGATATTTTGTTAGGCAAGATTAATTTTGGTTGATTATGCTTTTGGTAAGAGGGGTATTTTAGTTATTTTTCTCATAGGGGTACATAAGGTTTTCACTTGAAAATATTCTTTTAAGAACATATCAAGTCTTTATTATTGTTATATTGTTATTTGTTAGAAAGAAAAAAAAAACAGAGAAAATGGGTAGAAAAGAAAAAATAAAAATGAGTTTTTAAGTCTAGAAGGTTAATAGGTTTGTTTACTTTGGACCAAACACTTAAAGACTAAAGATGTAAAAAAGAAATGTTTTTTTGTTAATATCATCCTTGCTCCCTAAGTTTTTGGCATATTAAACACTTTACCAATTCACTTTTAACTCGATCTAATCTGCCCCTTCAATTCAAGATGTTTTAAATTGCCCTCTTCATCCAAAAAGAAAATAATAATTTAAATAGAAAATTACCCAATTGAAAACTAAAAATATAAAAATTAATTTAAAGGCAAAATTTGCTTTTTAACCATTTTAAGTTGGTTTTAAGTCAATTTCAAACAACATCATTATTGAAAATTTATATGAATTGAGTTGCCAAATTGAGAGAAATTCAAAATAATGATGAACAAGGACAGTCGATTATTGATTTATACTTCCTGATTTGAGTTTCCTACTCGCTTTTTACGTCTTTTTTTTTTTTTTTTTTTTTTGTGTTAAGAAAACAAAAGGTTATGTAATAAGATTTGAGATTGTAGAATTAATCAAACATTTTAATCTTTATTTTGATATTTTCATGTTCAAACATGTTTGTCATTGATCCGAAACTTTTCTATGCTTCTCATTAAGCAGAATTTGATCGACGATTACAATAAAATTAATTTAGAACTAATCAAGCAATCAAGGTTTCTTCATTGGAGGGATGATTTGCCTACATGTGCACACAAGCTGATGTTAGAAATATTTAATTCAAGTTGATATGTCTACTTAAATTGTAAATCATTGAGGACATGTTTAACACCCAGAACAATTACATCTTAAGCTTCAATACCCAGAATAATTACATCTTAAGCTTCGATATGTACGATTAGAGACACATGTCAAAGTAATGTGTTGACCCAAATTTGAGGTACTCGAAACCCGATAATTCGGGTTTGAAACGATACGAAATGATCTAAAATCAGAAACGATTTGGATCAGAAATGACTTGAAACTCGATATTATCTAAACACGAACAACTTCAAACCCGAGAGAACACAAACTCAAGACTGACATGACTCGAAATCGGAATTAGACTTATTTATTTGTAAAAGAATAATTACTTGTTAAACTTTTTTATTTATAAAAACTTGTTAAACTAATAATGGTAAAGTAGTAATTGTTATCTGGTATAAGCAATCATTATTTGAAGGAAATTATTACAAAATGAACACTGAAATTTATTTATAAGTAACATCATATTGTAAGTTATTTTTTTTACTTCTACGGCTGTCTTACAAATAGGAAAACATATTCCATTGAACCCATCCTGCATTGGACAATCTCTTGTACCATGCTATCAAATACATATATGTTGTACAAAAGACATTTGAAATATTTTAATACTATATACCATTTGGAAATCAATTGATTTTTGATAGAAACATAAAAATCAATTGAATTTAGCAACTGAAATACGCATATATGATAGGGTAAATTCAAGAGAATTTTCAAAATTTAGAATTTCTCAAAATTAAACTACTTGAAAAAAATTAATGGCATGATTATTCGTACGAACATATTGATTATAACTACTTTTAATTTTTATTTTACATTACATTTTGCATGTGTTTTATATGTATTTATAAAACAAAATAATAATATAAACGCTTTCAAGGCGCTCTCATTTCATAAAATTATTATAAAAAAATTCGTGGTTTCAAACTCTCGCGCTTGGTTTCACTGTCTTGCATTTATGAATTGATTACCTTACCATGACTTAAGTCTTATAGTTTAATATGTTAGTATGTTATTAACAAAATAAAAAAAAAAACTAAATTTCTCTATATTAAATTATTGCTAACGTGTTTTGTAAACTTAATTATATTAAAATTTTAAAAAATAAAAATAAAATAATTTAACAAGTCAATCCAAATCTAAATAATATGTTAATCTTATTATTATCATTTCATAATTCTGTAATGGACTATGATTTTTTTCAATTAGTTTAGGCATTTTATTAGTTCATAGATCTTTTAGGCCTGCAGGTAGTCTTAAATAAAAAGATTGATTAACATGTTAAACTGGTGCTCCTTGGGAGAGGAATGTATGTGCTTCAATGGGGCTCATGGGGTGGTTTTTTGATTGAGTATTAGTTCTGTTTTTGAGAAGGAGAGTTTTTTTTTTTTTTAGGTGTTTTGGTTATCTTTTATCTTCTTTTTGTCTATTTCTGCTGGTTTTTTATTGCTGTTGGTGAACCTGCGTTTTTTGTTTCTTGGATGAGGACTCCTGCTTGTAATATGGCTTTGGCACTCATATTATTAATAAAATATGTTATTTTGATTTAAAAAAAATATTAAGATTAGATGGATGGGCTCATTTAAAATTACTTTGTTCAATATTTGGCCATGAACTCAAGATATCAATAAGAAAAAGAGAACCATGATTGCCTTATTGTATTGTTGCTTCTGGCTTGATCCTGGTTGTATTCTTTACTTCTTACCGTTTTATTCTTTTCAGTACAAAGAAAGGAACACCAATGCCATCTCTGTTTGTTCTTTTATCATCAGCTACGTGAAAGTGAAAATAGTACATATATATCTTCACAAGCTTAAAGCAACAATATTTATATAACACTACTATATCTTCTTTAAATAGTAAGAAATTGATTCACTGAACAAAGTAATTGACCAAGTATTGCGTTTAAATATTCTTTAGGTTAGGGTATATCTTCTTTAAATAGTAAGAAAGGGTTAGTATCAATAATATTAGGAATTGAATGACACATATAAAATTTGTTCATATGTAAATATGTTTTTTCCGTCTTGATAAATTGGCTAAGTGTTAATGGTAGACAACTTTTAATTTTTTTTGGCTTGTAATATATAGATTAAATCATGAAGTCAAAAACTATGGATTCATTTTTCAAGAAGTAGATTGTACATCATCCATTTTGCCACCATCTACATGGGTGATGAAGGCATAAATATCTTTGATTAACTTGTTGTAATCCCCTTATGGGTGATGAAGGCTTATATTGTGTATTTTATAATTAATAATTTTTAAAATGACTTGCAATTTTGAACGAAAATATGTATTATTTTGACATTAGCTATTGCTTGTACATGGGTTTTAGAAAATAGGTGGATTGAGTTTCTCTTTGATCCCCATATATATTTTTTTTTTATTTCAGGGGGAGCAATTATAATATAATTTTTTTAAACACTTAAAATTGTACATTATTACGCACCCTCACCGTAATGTATATCCGCCCATGTTTATCTATGTATTTTTCTTGAGCTCCCATAGCTTTGCTTTTCTTTGATAATTTAGCTTTCAATATTTTATGATTAAAGTTTTAGTTTTGATTTGTTTTTTTTTTTTTTTTTGTGTTCATTTAGCCTGTGATTATAATAGTGATTAAGGGTATAATTTGGGTGATAGAATAAAGAGAGAGAGATGTAACAGAAATTCTCACTAACGCTAAGAATTGAAGATCTCAGTGATTTCATAGCACCGTCTCAGGCTTGCATGGTTTCCCTAAAGGGACTTAAAGCCACCACCAAAAAGCCCAATAAAGTTGAGGTAAATAAATTATTGCTCAAATTTCAACATTTCACTGAAATTGATTGAACTTGTGCCTTTTTTTTATTGTTCGATTCTCCAAATAAATTGATTCAATTTTTTTGCTAAATTTCCTATTTTTGGCTCATAATCATGTTCAATTATTATTATTATTTTTTTATAAGCTGCTTGTGATGTTTGCCTTGCTAGCATACAATTGCATGATTCAGTTTGTATTTTTGTGAATAAGAAGTGTTGCTCAAATGGCAACATTTTATTTAACTAGTTTAATTTATCTTATTTTTCTATTTCTTATGGGTACTCGAAGTGAATTTGATTGCAAAATGTGCAAAACAGTTTTTGGTTACTATATGTCTTAAGTAGTATTACTTTTGTTTTAGCATAATCATTTCATAATTATGCATTGAGCTTGGGCAATGTTTTGCTAGAAGCAACTTTTTTTGGAGCTTCTCTAAGTATCGGAGAGTTGGAATTCCAAAAATAAGTTATGCAAAGGAGTGTGTAATGAAGTTTTTACTCACTTCTTTAGCTAATATATTTTCTTTTTGGGGGCATTTTTGAAGGTTTCGATTACTAACAAACAACAAACAGAACCAGTAAAAATTTCACTCAACGACTGCTTAGCATGCAGGTAAGTTCTTTTTCTCTTTCTCTCTCTAAATACATATCGTACATATACAAAGATGTATTATGCATATGTACACATAGCTTTGTGTTTGTGCTGTTTCAAATTACTCGGAGTGTGAATAGGAATGGAAGTTTTATACATCGATACATCGTATAGATGTATAAATTCTGATTATGTAACCTATCAAAAAAAGGATCTGCATCTAATCTCAGAGGTGATGGAAGACTGCATAAGTATAATGGTGTAGGCTTGACTGCTTGATGGACTTTGTGGTACATGCTGGTTCTTCAATTTGTCATTGGGACAATTGTCAAAATCGTCTTGGGTGTTTACATGAGATACCTGATGAAATTTCCTTTATTTTCTTCTTGTAACTACTGCTAGTTTTGTTCAAATATGCTCCTTGTCAAAGGCATATGATTTATGACTTCTTGTGGTAATGCAGTGGATGCATAACGTCGGCAGAGACACTTATGCTTGAGAAGAAAAGTTTGGATGAATTTCTATCTAATATTAACAAAGGAAAAGCTGTGATTGTCTCCCTTTCACCACAGTCAAGAGCTTCCCTTGCAGTTCATTTTGGCATCTCCCCCCTTCAGGTGAAACATTGCCAGTGTATTTATTATATTCCTAATGCTTTTAATTACTTAGTTTGGAGTCGTTCTCTAGGTCAGGATGAGAATTATCTTACAATGTCAATAGTTGAGCATTTTTCTCAGTCAAGCTGAAAATTTAAAGTCTATGCATAGAAATAATCTTGAATGATTAATAATGGTCTTCATTCCATAAAATATACGCTGAATGATTAATAATGATTTTTGACAGAGTAAGTTCATCAAATTTTTAGGTGTTTAAGAAACTCACTACATTTTTGAAGTCCTTGGGAGTGAAAGCTGTATTTGATACAAGTTGCAGTGGAGACGCAACACTTACTGAATCTTGTAATGAGTTCATTAACCAGTACAGACAGAGCCAAGCACTTTATCAAGAAAAATCTAAAGCATCCCTGCCTATGCTTTCATCAGCTTGTCCAGGTACGTATTTTTGCTAATTATAGTTTTGCACCTTCCCTCTGTCAAAGCCCAAAACACTTCATGTCAATGGCTGCACATACATCCATCAATAAAATGTCTTTGTGAACTTTCTAATTTCAGGTTGGATATGTTATGCTGAAAAACAACTTGGGTCCTATATTCTACCATATGCATCTTCGGTTAAGAGCCCCCAACAAACAATTGGAGCTACAGTTAAGCATCATCTATGCCAAACAATGGGTCTTAGGTGATGTATCCGCTCAGAAGTTTCTGTGCGCACCTGACCAACCAGTGTGATATGAAACATATATCTTTTGGGAGATACATGATTATTAGAAATCATGTAATCTAGGTGCTAATATATGAGGCACCCTAACACTAGTTTATACCGGTGATTGGACTTCCCATATATAATTGGGAACTGTTTTTACGTTAGTGGTTGTGCTCTAGTCTTATTCAAGCATAATAGTACATTTTGGGGAGAACACTTATCAATTGGAATGTTTATAAGCAGGGTTAAAATTAAACACTGCAAAAAGTGTCTACCCCCCAATCCCTCCTTCCATTTACCCAAAATGAAAATTCAGTATGGAGAGAAGATTTAGAAACCTTCAAAAGGTTCTTACCATGTAAGCTATTTCATTATATAGACTCCTCTCCACCCGTCACAGCAAAGGTGGGAAAGAAAAAAAAAAGAAAAAAGAAAAAGCTTCAAAATCATTTTCATATCTCTGGTAGATCTTTTGTGTTTAAATATGTAATGTGGTGTCAATATCGATCCTTTCCTGCAGTTAACAAACAAAAGATTGTTCTCACAGACCAAAAATCTTCCTTTTTTCCTTATTTTGGTGTGGTATCTTTTTCCATAATTAAAATTTAATGTAGTTGATTACTTATCCAAGAAAAAATTATTGTAGTTGATTGGTTAGTTTTCAATTATGGGCCAACTTATACTCTGATATAGTCTTCAGTTGATACCTATGTATCTCATGTTTCTGTCATCTTCGATTGAAATGATAATAAATTTGGATTTCTTTGTTGCCTTTGCGTTTGCTTAACTAATTTGATTTTTGAATATTTGTTTAATAGGTCAGATGAGGTTTATCATGTAACTGTGATGCCTTGTTATGATAAGAAGCTTGAGGCTGCTAGGGATGACTTTGTTTTTCAAGTGGAATCTCAAGACAGAACCCATGAGAATGAAGGTCTAGGATAACCTAGCTGGATTCGGTATTGACATCTGGTGAAGTTTTAGATTTGATACGGGTAAGAATTATGTTGGTTATTTGCATCAGGATCACTACTTCATGTTAGCTGTACCACTACTCCATGTTTGTTATACCACTACCCCATGTTTTCTGTCCTTACTACCCCATGTTGGCTGTACCATGTGTTATTTGTTTTTGTTTACTTTTTCTACCACTTTGCTTTTCAGTTTTATATATAATGTAAGCTTGATGCAGTATGAAATATTGAATTCACAGTTTGAGTTTCAGTTCATCTTCCTCCTATTTCTCTCCTTGTTCTAAGAAATCTCATTGTTCTTTCATTCTTTAAACTAACAATTGATATCAGAGCTATCTTCTTGAGGGATCTGTAAGTTCATTTGAGTGTTCTAATGGAAGGAGAATCCAGTTTTTCATCAATGGCTCCACCAGTTTTTGATGGAGACAACTATCAGATTTAGGCTGTGAGAATGGAGACCTATCTAGATGCAATGGATCTTTGGGAAGCTATAGAAGAGGATTACGAAGTTCCTCCTCTGCCAAACAACCCTACAATGGCCTAGATCAAGAATCACAAGGATATAAAAATGAGGAAGTCAAAAGCAAAAGCCTGTTTGTTTGCTGGTGTCTCACCGACTATCTTCATCCGAGTCATGTCACTCAAATCAACAAAAGAAATCTAGGATTATCTCAAAAAATAGTATGAAGGAAATGAGAGGATCAGAGGGATGCAAGTGCTGAATTTGATCAGAGATTTTGAACTGCAGAAAATGGAAGAATCAGAAACCATTAAAGAGTATTCTGACAAACTTCTAAGCATTGCCAATAAGGTAAAACTGATTGGTTCTGATCTACCTGACTCGAGGATTGTTGAAAAAATCCTAGTAACGGTGCCTGAAAAATTTGAGGCAACCATTACAACCTTGGAGAACACCAAGGATCTGTCCAAAATTACCTTGGCAGAGCTCGTAAATGCTTTACAGGCACAAGAGCAAAGAAAGGTCATGAGGTAAGAATGAGTTTTGAAGGAGCACTGCTAGTCAAGCATCAAGAAGGATTGAAAATAAAGAAGAAGAACAAGAAGAATTTTGCTGCAAGTGGCGATGCTACAGCAAACAGCAACAAGAACAAGACTGGAGGTACGAAGGGAAATCATCCTCCATACAAACACTGTGGCAGAAAGGGTCATCCTCCTTTCAAATGCTGGAGGAGACCTGATGCAAAATGCAGTAGGTGTAACCAACAAGGTTATGAAGCTGTGATTTGTAAAAGTAAAAATCAGCAGCAAGAAGTAGATGCTCAAGTTGCTGATCAAGAGGAGGAGGATCAGCTCTTTGTTGCTACTTGCTTCTCAGGTAATGATTCAAGTGAGAGCTGGTTAATTGATAATGGTTGCACTAACCATATGACATATGACAAGGAGTTGTTCAAGGAATTAAGAAGCACGGAGACTTCAAAAATCAGAATTGGCAATGGACAACATATAGCAGTCAAGAGAACAGGTACTATTGCAATTGCAAGTTGTTCAAGTACAAAACTTATCTCTGATGTTCTCTATGTTCCAGAAATTGACTAAAATCTGTTAAGTGTTGGTCAGTTGATAGAGAAAGGCTTCAAAGTACATTTTGAAGAAAATTACTACCTAATAAAAGATGCATCTGGTCAAGAGATGTTCAACGTCAAGATGAGAGGAAAGAGCTTCACACTTAACCCACTTAAGGAGGAGCAAGCTGCTTTTCCTTCCAAGGAAAGTGTAACGGAGATATGGCATAAGAAGCTCAGTCATTATCATCATCAAGGACTACTACTGCTTCAAACAAAGCAATTAGTAAGAGATTTGCCTGTTTTAGAAGATCATTTTCCTCATTGCAAAGCGTTTCAATACGGAAAGCAACATAGAACAAATTAGAAGTTGCTAGAATATTCTGGAAATTCAAACCTAGAATCGAAAATGAGAGTGGCCACAAAATTCAGCAATTGAGATCAGACAATGGCAAGGAGTACACATCTGCAGTATTCAATCAATTTTGTGAGGATGCAGGCATTGAACATTAACTAACGGCTCCCTACACTCCACAACAAAATGGAGTCAGTGAGAGGATAAATTGATATATCCTAGAAATGACAAGATGTATGTTACATGAGAATAATTTGCCAAAGAAATTCTGGGCAGAGGCAGCAAACACTACGGTTTTTCTTCAAAACAGGCTGCCCACAAAAGCGTTGAAGGAGCAGACACCATTTGAAGCTTGGTATGGATAAAAACCGTCTCTAAACTTCCTTACGGTGTTTGGTTGTTTGTGCTTCACCTATGTTCCTCAAGTTAAGCATGATAAACTAGACAAGAAGGCAGTACAAGGCATTTTCGTAGGCTACAGCACAAGATCCAAGGCTTACAAAGTCTTTCAGCCACAAACGAGGAATATTGTCATAAGCACGGATGTGCACATTGTAGAAAATGAAGAATGGAATTGGGAGACTTCAAAGCACTCAAATAAACTGAAGCTAAACATTTTTGTCAGAAATGTCGAGGAGCAAAGAAATGACAATTGACTGAGTGAGATAGTGGACGACATTCCAGTAAGAAGCACCAAATTGCTCGCTGATATTTATCAGAGATGCAACATTGCAGTTTGTAAGCCTGCAAGTTATGATGAAGCTAAACATGATCAGAATTGGACTACTGCAATGAAGGAGGAGTTGTACATGATCAAGAGAAACAAGACGTGGCAGCTTGTTCTCAAGATAGAAAAATTATTGGGGTCAAATGGGTGTTCAGAACCAAGCTCAATGCTGATGGTTCCATCAACAAATACAAAGCGAGGCTTGTTGTTAAAGGATATGCTCAAATTTTTGGTGTAGACTATTCAGACATGTTTGCACCAGTAGCTAGACTTGACACCATCAGGCTGCTACTTGTTGTTGCAGCACAAAAGGGCTGGAAATTGTACCAGTTGGATGTTAAATCAGCATTTCTAAATGGTTTCTTGCAAGAAGAAATTTATGTTAAGCAACCAGAAGGTTTTGTGAAGAAAGGAGAAGAAGACAAAGTTTTTCTCCTCAAGAAGGCTCTCTATGGATTGAAGCAAGCTCTAAGAGCTTGGTACAACAGAATTGATGATCATCTGCTAAGTTTAGGCTTCGAAAAAAGCCTATCTAAGTTCACTCTTTATGTCAAGCACTGTGAGGTTGATTTGTTATTTCTCTTTATGTAGATGATCTTTTGGTGACTGGAAATAATGCAGCTTTGATTGATGAATTTAAGCTGGAAATGATGAAAGTATTTGAGATGACTGATCTTGGATTGATGACTTACTTTCTCGGAATGGAGATCAAGCAGAGTCAAGATGAAGTTTTCATTTGTTAAAGAAAGTATGCTAAGGAAATACTTAAAAAGTTTTATATGGAGGAATGCAAAGAAATGGCTACACCAATGAGTCAGAAGGAAAGCTTAAGTAAGGAAGATGGCACAGACAACGTCGAAGAAGGCTATTTCAGAAGCTTGGTTGGATGTCTAATGTACCTAACTGCAACAAGGCCAGACATCCTTTTTGCTGTAAGCATTCTCTCTCGTTTTATGCATTGTGCTAGTGAAATGCATCTTAAAGCAGCAAAAAGAGTCATTAGGTACATCAAAGGGGCTGTTAACTTTGGTGTAAAATTCAAGAAGTGTCAAAATTTCAACTTGATGGGATTTTCTGACAGTGATTAGGGTGGATCCATGGATGATATGAAGAGTACATCTGGTTACTGATTTAGTCTAGGATCAGGTGTTCTCTTGGTGTTCCAAGAAACAAGAATTTGTAGCACAGTCTACTGCAAAGGCTGAATTTGTTGCTGCTACAGCAGTAGTGAATCAAGTATTGTGGTTGAGGAAGCCGTTATGTGATTTACATTTGAAGCAATTGAATGATACAGAGTTATTTGTGGACAACCAGGCTGCAATTGCAATATCTCATAATCCAGTTTTTCATGGAAACACTAAACATTTTAAGATTAAGCTATTCTTTCTAAGAGAAGTGCAAAAAAAAAGAGATGTGAGCTTGGTTTATTGCAGATCTGAAGATCAGCTTACAGTCATTTTCACAAAACTTGTATCAGCAAACAAATTTGAGCTTCTTAGGCAGAGACTTGGAGTTTGCAGCTCCTAATGCAAGGAGGAATGTTGGTTATTTGCATCAAGATCACTACTCCGTGTTAGCTGTACCACTACTCCATGTTTTCTGTCATTACTACCCCATGTTAGCTGTACCATGCGTTATTTGTTTTTGTTTACTTTTTCTGCCACTTTACTTTTCAGTTTTATATATAATGTAAGCTTGATGCAGTATGAAATATTGAATTCACAGTTTGAGTTCCAGTTCATCTTCCTCCTATTTCTCTCCTTGTTCCAAGAAATCTCATTGTTCTTTCATTCTTTAAACTAACAAATTAAGACCAAGATTTCCATTTGCAGTAATTCTCATGAGTACTCTCATTGTAATAGTTTCTAAGTTTTTATATGATGATATGTGTTATTTTTTTGTTTTCTTGGCCAATATTTTTGTAACTGAAAGCAGTGGATTTTAAATCCTCGAGGAGTCTCCTCTTGATAGAATGTAAGAGCCACAATTATTCTTGTCTAGATCCTCCATGAAATGGGTGTGCATTGTTTGGTTAAAACGACTTGACCGACCGAACAAATGAAATTCGGTTGAATTAATTCGGTTATTTGGTTAATTCAGTCAATTTCAGAATTTTTTTTTTTTTTTGAAAAATTTGATTATTCAATTCAGCCACGGTTTTCAAAACCTTTGAATGACCAACCGAATTAACAAAAGGTTTTAATAATTTTTAATTTTTATGTAATATATAATAACAAATGTTGTATTTGTACTACTTCAACCTTAAGTACTACCAAAAACCAATCTGCTTAGCTGTCAGTCCCCTCTTGCCCACTCTCACACGCCAAACAAAACCTTCTTCATAAATCTAGTACCATCTTTCCATGTTATCTTCATTGCGACATCTTTCCATTTCTCTACTAATTTTTTTTCTCTATAGTATATAAACCCTAAGTACTATCAAATACTTATCTGCTTAGCCACCATCCCCCTCTCACCCACTCACTTAGCTGCCTCCCTCATTGCCACAAAAAACTGCCTTCACCTGCCTATTGCCTCTAAAAATCAAAATCCTCTTTCCGTGTTATCTTTGTTGCCACATCTTTCCATTTTTCTTCTTCTCAAAACTTTCTATGCAAAATCCAGGCTTGGGTTTCCAATTTCTAAAACCTTGTTGTATCCCCTGTGGATTGCACAATATCACCGCGGATTTTGGTCTCTCCTTTTGAGCTTCTCTTCAAAGCATTATGTCTCATTCTTGTCCCTCGCTATTTCTTGGGGTTTTGTTGATATTTCTTGTTTTAGTATACAATTTCTTGGAGATTCATTTTCTTCACGATTTGATCTCCTGGTTTAAAGGAGATCCTGTGTTATTTACCTACAGTTCCTGCTTAGAGGACCACCAATCAGTTGCTGCTTATTATTTTTGTTTCTTACTTTTTGAATTTATAATCTATGATTCTGTTGCATTTTTCTAAATTTTTTAGATTTATTGTAAATTTTCAGTTGTGTCCTGCTTGGTTGTTTGTTGGTATTTAGAGTTCTTCTTTTAACTGTGCTGATGAGTTCCACTTTAACTGTATTGATACCAACTAATTCTATTTGATTTTGATATTCTATCAATGGCTTGATCTTTGTTGATGTATGGTTGCAGGCTGAACGGATTGCATAACCGAACCAACCGATTAAATTCAACTTGATTGGTTATCAATTAATAGTTAATTTCGGTTGGTTTTGGTTATAGAAAATGTAACTGAATTTTTTTGGTTATTTCAAAAATGTCACCTAATTAACTGAACCGGCTGATTGCACACCTGTACTCCATGTCATGGAGCTATTGATTAAAAATGAAATATGGTGCATCTTTCCTGCAACTTGCCATTTTTTTTGGTGATAAGCAGGTTAATGTTTTTACTTTTTGGTGACAAGCAGGTTGACAAATGTAGATGAAGAAGGGCATCTTTTTGGGGATCAATGGAAGCTCTGGAGGTTATGCAGGAACAATATTCCGATATTGTTTTTGGTTATTCAGTTGAAGGCTAAAATACTCCTTCGTAAAGAAGTCACTGGTCCTCTGGATTTCAGAACTATAAGAAATTCTGATTTTTCAGAAGTGACTCTGGATGAACTCAATGTATGCAAGTTCACCTTTGTTGCATAGTTGTGCACCCTATTGGAGTACTGATAGGCAGACTTTTGTTATGCATCCTGCTTCTCATGTGGTAACATTTTGTGCCATCTTTTGATGTAGGCGGAGGGGGAAACTGTGTTGAAATTTGCACTCTGTTATGGCTTCCAGAACCTGCAGAATATTGTTAGGAAAGTCAAAATGCGAAAATGTGATTATCATTTTGTGGAGGTCATGGCATGCCCTTCAGGTATTTGTTTTCTTCTCTTCTTTTAGGGTTTTTTTTTATAAGCAAATCGAACAATAATTTTTTTTGAATTTATTTACTAGTGAGTAGTATCTGGATGTTGGATTTTGGCTCTATACTATCAGTTTTTCTTGTTGTCAATAAAAAAATTGAAGTCTTATTAATTGGAAATATTTTGACAAAACAGGTTGCTTGAATGGTGGAAGCCAAATCAAGCCAAAGCCTGGCCAATCTCCAAAGGATTTGATTCGGTCATTAGAAGCTGTTTATATGGAAAATATGAGTGCCTATCTCGATTTATGTTTTTGATGTATAATATAACAAGAACAGCTTATAATCTGTTGAATAATTATGCCTTGAATTAGTGGTGGACCAAAAATTGTCTAAAGTTGAGTCCACTTCTTGCATAATTTGTGGCTTTTGTTTGTGGGTCAAAAGCATCTTCTACTTTAGGCCATGGTGGAAGACAAAGTGGAAGACAACGTTCACTTTGGTATAATTGGAGAACAAAATGATGAGCAACAAAATGATGAGCATTCATTGTTGTTTGTCCTTTGGAACTTTTGTAAGCCTATAAAAGGCATTCCAATTTAAAGCATTCCATCATCAAGTAACATCAAGAATCATCAAGTGAAAGAGAAGTTAAGAGAGAAATTGTGAGATTGTGTGCATTGGCTAAAGCCAATTTTGTAAACACTCTTTGTATATTCTCTCACTATAGTGAAATTTTGTCTGCTGGCCTCTGCCCGTGGAGTAGGCTTTAAGCCGAACCACGTAAATTTGCTGTCTCCCCTTTTATCTTACTTTATTGTTTTGTCATTATTACTCGATCAATTTACGATCCTGTCACGATTCATTTCTAACAAACTGGTATCAGAGCTTGCAGGTGGTAAATTTCTGTCTGTTTTTCTGTGAGTTTACTGTTCACGTGAATAGCAAATTTTGTGAATAGTAAAATTTTGTTCAGGATCATTTTGTTCGATCGAGATGTCAACAATGAAGTTTGATATTGAGAAGTTTGATGGAAACAGCAGTTTCAGTCTATGGCAAGTTCGTATATTAGCCATTCTAACCCAAAATGGCTTGAAGAAAGCACTACTGGGGAAAGCCAAGATGCCTACCGGCATGAGTGATGAAGATTGGGATGACTTGGATGACAAGGCTCTATCTGCAATCCAACTGAGTCTTTCAAATGATGTCTTACAACAAGTTCTGTCAGAGAAGACTTCTGCAGACTTATGGGCCAAGCTAGAGGAGTTGTACTTGACTAAATCCTTGGCCAACAGGTTGGTTTTGAAGCAACGCCTTTATGGTCTCCACATGACGGAAGGTTCCTCTCTCAAGTCCCATATCAGTGAGTTTATCTCAATTATTAATGATTTGAAAAATCTTGAAGTTATTATTGGGTTTTAAGATCAAGCTCTCTTATTATTATTTTCATTACCACTCTCATATAAAAATTTTAGAGACACTATAATTTATAGTAGGGAAGAATTAAATTTTGATGATGTAATCTCTTCCCTTATGAGTAAGGAGAAATTAGATAATGAACTTTTGTCTAGTAAGTCTGATGATCAGGGCTCTAGTCTTGTTGCAAGAGGCAGATCCAATGACAGAGGCTTTGACGGTGGCAAAAATAGAAGAAGATCAAAGTCAAGAGGAAAGCACAAAAATTTGACTTGCAATTATTGCAAGAAGAAGGGACACATCGTAGCGGAATGCTGCAAGCTGCAAAACAAAAAGAAGAATGAATGGCAAAATGACAAGGGCAAGCAGAAGGAAGAAACAGCTGATGCTGATGTAGCAGAAGAAAAAGGTGATGATGTTCTATTTGCAACCAACAAGTCCAGATCCAATGACGAGTGGATTCTTGATTTTGGATGTTCTTATCATATGTGCCCCAATAGAGATTGGTTCTCTACATATGATTCTGTTGAAGGTGGAGTTGTGCTAATGGGCAATAATGCCACTTGCAAAACTGTTGGTGTAGGCACAGTAAAAATCAAGATACATGATGGAGTTGTCAGGACATTGACTGATGTCAGACATGTACCTGATTTGAAAAAAAATCTTATTTCTTTGGGCATTCTGGATGCCAATGGCTGCAAAAATTTGATTGAGTTTGGGAACATGAAAATTTCCCGTGGTGTTCTTGTTCTCATGAAAAGAAAGAAGTCTGGTAGTCTATATACCTTATTGGGTTCAACAGTTACAGGCTCTGCAGCAGTTTCCTCATCCATGTCAGATTCAGACTCTACCAAGTTGTGGCATATACGCCTAGGGCATATGAGTGAGCAGGGATTAGCTGTACTTAGTAAAAGAGGTCTTCTGCCTGAAAGAAAGATTGGGAAGCTGAATTTTTGTGAGCATTGTGTCTTTGGAAAGCAGAAAAGAGTCAGCTTCAACACTGCAATTCACAGAACCAAAGATACTCTTGATTACATTCATTCTGATCTATGGGGGCCTTCTCATGAAATTTCCAAAGGAGGAGCCAGATACTTGCTAACGATTATTGATGATTTTTCTAGAAAGACTTGGGTCTATTTTCTCAGGCACAAGAATGAGGTATTTGGCGTTTTCAAGCAATGGAAGACCTTATTGGAGAAGTAGACCGGAAAGCTAGTCAAGAGACTCAGAACAGATAATGGTCTTGAGTTTTGTGATTCAGAGTTTAATCAATTCTGCAAAGATGAAGGCATTGTCAGACATCGGACGGTGAGAAAGACACCACAGCAAAATGGTGTCGCAGAGAGGATGAATCAAACACTGTTAGAAAGAGCTCGATGTATGCTTTCTAACGCAGGTCTTGGCAAGGAATTTTGGGCAGAAGCAGTCAATTTGGCATGTCATTTGGTGAACCGCTCTCCTCACAGATCACTTGAACTTAAGACACCTGAAGAGGTATAGTCAGGTAGCCCTCCTGATTACTCTAACTTAAGAATATTTGGTTGCCCTGCATATGCTCATGTGAATGAAGGAAAATTGGAGCCTAGGGCGAAGAAATGCATTTTTCTTGGTTATGCTTATGGTGTTAAGGGTTTTCGCTTATGGTGTCATGATACTCATAAGTTTATGATTAGCAGAGATGTTACTTTTGATGAATCTGCTATGCTTCACCCTAGAAAAGAATTGCCTGTTCAGTGTGATACAGGAAAGAAGAATGCACAAGAGAAAGTGGAGCTTGAGGTTGATACCTCATCATCTGCAAATCCTAATCCTATTCAGCCAGGAAGTTCGTCTCCATGTGAAGAGACACACCATGAAGCTGAGCATCACACTATAGCTGGTGGAAGACAAAGGAGACAGATAAAACCACCCCAACGGTATGGTTTTGAAGACATGTTGGCTTATGCATTAAATGTTGCAGAAACCAGTGATGTCACCGATCCAACCTCATACTCTGAGGCCATCAGTTCATCTGATTCAGACAAATGGCTCGTTGCGATGCATGAAGAGATGGAATCTCTAAAGAAAAATGACACCTGGAAATTGGTCGAACCACCTAATAGTAAGAAAATTATCGGGTGTAAATGGGTATTTAAGAAGAAGGAAGGAGTTACTGGTGTTGAAGACACCCAGTATAAGGCACGATTAGTAGCGAAAGGCTACAACCAGGTGGAGAGAGTTGATTTTAATGATGTTTTCTCTCCAGTTGTTAGACATACTTCTATTCGTGTCTTACTTGCTCTAGTTGCAATGCATAATTTGGAGTTGGAGCAACTTGATGTGAAAACAGCCTTTCTTCATGGTGATCTTGATGAACAAATCTATATACAGCAACCAGAAGGTTTTGAAGTTGAAGGCAAGGAAGATCATGTTTGTCTTCTAAATAAATCCTTGTATGGACTTAAGCAGTCTCCACGCCTGTGGTATCGAAGGTTTGACTCTTTTATGCTGAGTATTGGATTTTCTAGATGCAAGTATGATAGTTGTGTCTACTATCAAAGACTTGATGATGGTACTTTTATATATTTGTTTCTATATGTTGATGACATGTTGATTGCAGCAAAGAACATATATGAAATTAATAGATTGAAATCTCAGCTAAATGATGAATTTGAGATAAAAGACCTAGGTGCAGCAAAGAAAATTTTGGGAATGGAGATCAACAGAGACAGAGGTGCAGGTAGATTATTTCTGTCACAACAGAAATATTTTGAGAAAGTCCTGAAACGTTTTGGTATGCATGATGCTAAACCTGTGAGTATTCCTTTAGCTTCTCACTTTAGATTATCAACATCCATGTCACCACAGTCAGAAGAAGAGATAATGTATATGTCTAGAGTTCCTTATTCTAGTGCAGTGGGAAGTATTATGTATGCAATGGTTTGCACTCGACTAGATATCTCACATGCTGTCAGTGTAGTTAGCAGATATTTGTCCTGTCCAGAAAAAACTCATTGGCAAGCTGTTAAGTGGATTTTGAGATATTTGAAGGGTACTTCTACTGCTTGTTTGGAATTCGGTAAAACTTCTGACAATCTAGCTGGATATGTGGATTCAGATTTTGCAGGTGATTTGGACAGGAGAAGATCAATTACAGGTTATGTATTTACTATTAGGACTTGTGCAGTCAGTTGGAAAGCTACCTTGCAGCCGACAGTTGCATTGTCTACTACAGAGGCAGAATTTATGGCTGTTACAGAAGCTGCCAAAGAAGCTATTTGGTTAAGAGGTATACTTAATGAACTCAGTTTGGAAACAAATAAAACTGTAGTTTATTGTGACAGTCAGAGTGCTATACATTTGACGAAGGATCAGATGCATCATGAGAGAACTAAACACATTGATGTGAAGTATCACTTTATTCGGGATATTGTGGCTCAAGGTGATATTATTGTAAGAAAGATTGGCACTCTGAATAATCCAACTGATATGCTGACAAAATCTCTTCCCATTATCAAGTTCACACACTGCATGGACTTGGTTGGTGTTGCACAGCATTTGCATTAGACCTTTCGGGGTTGTTTAGCAGAGGTTGAAGCTTTTATTTTCACTATTGTCAAATTCAAGTCAAGGTGGAGATTTGTTGAATAATTATGTCTTGAATTAGTGGTGGACCAAAAATTGTCTAAAGTTGAGTCCACTTCTTGCATAATTTGTGGCTTTTGTTTGTGGGTCAAAAGCATCTTCTACTTTAGGCCATGGTGGAAGACAAAGTGGAAGACAACGTTCACTTTGGTATAATTGGAGAACAAAATGATGAGCAACAAAATGATGAGCATTCATTGTTGTTTGTCCTTTGGAAATTTTGTGAGCCTATAAAAGGCATTCCAATTGAAGCATTCAATCATCAAGTAACATCAAGAATCATCAAGTGAAAGAGAAGTTAAGAGAGAAATTGTGAGATTGTGTGTATTGGCTAAAGCCAATTTTGTAAACACTCTTTGTATATTCTCTCACTATAGTGAAATTTTGCCTACTGCCCTCTGCCCGTGGAGTAGGCTTTAAGCCGAACCACGTAAATTTGCTGTCTCCCCTTTTATCTTACTTTATTGTTTTGTCATTATTACTCGATCAATTTACGATCCTGTCACGATCCATTTCTAACATAATCTTTAGCTTTAATTCTTTGAATTGTTATGTGGCACCTATTCCGTTTGCTGAGCGTCCTAGAATAATAATGTATAAGTTTCTCCTATGTGAACCTTGTTAATTGATTAACTTGAGGAATAATGAAATCACAAAATTCATAATATTTGGCAAGCATACAACTAATGAAATGTGGTTAAGATTATCTATCATTTGAACTATGAATTGCTGGTTGGAGCTTTATGGGATACTTTCATTTTGCTTATGCTATACAATCCCTTTTTTTTTCGTCAATATTTCTCAGTATGAAGGATTGTCTATCATTTGAACTATGAATTGCCTATTGTTTGAGGTCTCTGTTAACTGATTATTCTCTAATAATTTTTTATAGGTTTTGGTAGCTGATCCTTTTGACAATCCTCTTGTGAAAAGCTAATATGATGAGTGGCTTGAGGAACCTGGTTCGAAGAAGGCTAGAAAGAACTTGCACATAGAGTACCATCCTGTGGTAAAATAACATTACTACTAATTCTATATAACCTTTACCAAATTATGTCTACTGGGCCAATTTCTCGGCAAGTCGTACTGATTTCAGACATTACACGTCATAGCTTGTCCATTGCTTCTTGTTCGAGAGATTGCATCCACAGAGGAGGCCAATTTTGATAGAGTGAACAGAAGATTTGTTATTCAGTCTTTACTCATGCATATGTTCTGAAAGAGAATCTCGCTAGATATAAGAATAAGAACGATTTGCATGCTCATGTAATAGATCATTATGTTTTTCGCTTTTTCTTTACCCTATTCGGTTAGGGGTGGGAGGTGTAAAGGGTTGAAATAAAGTCCCCTTTATTTATGTACATCCTTTCGTTTTTATTTTTCTGTCACATTTTTGTATAATCTACAGGTTTAGTTGATTGTTCTATAAACAACTATTAGTGAAGGAACGATAGTTATTTCTTTGTGTAATGGGTGATATGTATCTTTTCACTTGTTCCTATTATTTTTCATTTTTCTTTATAAATATGATTAGGAGGAAGAAGCAAGGGGTGGTTCATGGTTTGTACTTTGTACTGGAATTGTCATCTCCATGGATTATATTTTTAGAACACTAAGGCTACCTAAATGATTGTTTTGATCCATGAAATTCAGCACTGAGAAAATATTAATGTTCACCATCGCCAAAGGTGATTGCTTAATTTGTGATAACCTGACTCTTAAGCTTAGAATGAGCGTTTGATAAATGAAATTAGTTAAGCTGGTAATCCATAAAATATTACAAAAATTCAGGCCTTATATAACATATTAATATTACATAAACAATCAATTCTCCAATCACATAAGCTGTTCATGTGAGATTAATTAATTCAATTTCATGTCTGTCTTCCAATTAAACGAACCCTAAAAGTTAAAAGCTAGTAAAACATAAAACTAAAACAAAAGAAATAGCTGCTATATATAGATAAATTTAACCTTAACTTTTCATCTTCTAAATTCTAATATACTAAAACACCAAAAAAAATTCTCTCTCTCTCTCTCTCTCTCTCTCTCTCTCTCTCTCTCTCTCTCTCTCTCTCTATATATATATATATATATATATATCAAATATTTCTACATAGGGAATATTAAATATGAGTAACTATAATTACAAATTAAAATTTGGTTTAATTATAAAAAAATATCTTATAGTTGACTGCATTTTCAAGAAAAACTCGAGGTTTTTTTTGTGATTGACTTCATTTTCAAAAAATACCCTAAAATTTTTTGTGGTAAACAATGTCTTGTGATATGTTTTTGTTAGTAAAAAATACCTTGTGGTATATTTCTGTTAGCAAAAAGTACCTTTTGATATGTTTCTTTTAGTCAGCCATTGAGTATTTTTTACTAACAAAAACATACCACAAATTATTTTTTACCACAAAAAAATTCTTCAAAATATTTTTTAAAAATGAAATCAATCACAATATATTTTTTATCAAAAAAATGCTCAAGATATTTTTAAAAAACACAGTTAATCATAAAATATTTTTTTAACTAAGTTATATAATTTTATAGAAAAAAAACAACCGAGAATCTAACTGTCAGATAGATACAAGTAATAACAAAAACAGTAAAAGTACGAATGGAAGTGGAAATAGCCATTGCAGAGCTATTAGGATCTTTAACAAGTAGTACAAGATTCTTCGTCGTTTGATGTTTTTTTCTTTTTTGGTGTCAAACATGTCTCATGTCCTAGTACTACGCCTTTCAAACTGCTTAATTATAACTGTAATTTATGAGTGGACAAGTAGCTCTCTGCCAAATACATAATATATATATATTTTTTATTAAGGTAATGCTATTCAAAAGTTTCGGTTTTCATCCTTTCATTCCTTATCAAATATCAAATTTTTTTTTAATCATAAAAATTTACATCAATATTTAAAAAATTAATTGTTAAGATATAATAATTTGATACATAAATAAAATTGTTAATTTTATTTTATTTTATTTTCAGAGTTTGCTGATGATATCAGAACAAACAAATGTCAAAAAACTACACCATAAGTATTGTTGAAAAGTTCTCCCCAAAAGCTATTAAATGAGACCTATAAACGTCACTTTTCGTCTAGTTGACCGCTCTCATGCGAGTGAATGATGAGTTCAGTGATACCTGACTTTATTATTTTTATTTTTAAATTTTGAAATTTTTTTAAAAAAAATACTCTTACTTTATTGAAGTGGCAAAAATATATTTTGATGCAAACAATATTTGTGAATAAATTTTAACTGTTGATTATTTAAATCGGTGATGTGTCTTTGTATAAATAAAAACAAAGGGATCTTTTTTTAAATGAGATGGGGTAAATAGTTTTTACAATTAAATAGCTGTAAAAAGAGTTTTAAAAAAAACAAAATATTGAAAAAAATATCTATTAAAATTTGTGTAAAAACTCATTTTACAACTCTATTATTAAATATGAAACAGTTTTTAGCTCCAAATATTCCCTACAATTAAGGATGAGTTATTAGTTCATCACATTAATTAATGTTAAAATGATAAGAAAAAATAACAGAGAAATTTGCAACTCATTTTGATATTTTAATGGTTTAGAGTATTTGGTTAAATAATAATTTTTGGTTTTTCACACAGTGATATGTCATTTCTTTATTAAAAGAAAACGAAATATCATTTGAAAAAAATGTAAAGGGTGAAAACCAAGCCCTTATTCAAATATCTATTTAAACCATTTAAATCTGGCATTCTGAAAACTTAAGTGATAATTGTCATTCAAGTTTTCAAATAGTTACTGCTTAAGCTTTCAAGTGTTTTTAAAGTGTTTATGATTAATGTATACTGATCATTATTCTTTTTATTATTTAATTTAAAAAAGATTTTTACTCTTTTCATTTTTTAAGTGTTTCATTCATTGGTTGAAAAAAAAAGATCAAAAATAAAAAGTAAGTCTCCCAACGCAACGCTTTGGCTTGCTATATAACATCTACCATATTCTTCAACTGCCACTGTTTGATAGATGTGATTCAATTTTAGTATTGTTCCTAGCTGAAATGGTACTTTTTCCTCCATTTTTTCATCAACCCATATACATAAAACTTGTGCCACAGCTACTTTGTTTTGGAGTTGCAATGAAGAAAGGATACACAAGATCATATAGCTCGCCAATGTTGCCTAGCTAATTGAGCTTTAAGTTTCCAAGTTAGTTCATTCAAATAGTACTTTTTCAACGGTGATTTAATTTTGAAGAGAACACGTTTGTACAGGGAGGTGGAAACTTTTTTAATTTTCGCTTAATTACATTAAAAAAAAATTACCATCCTAGCTAACTAATTTGGGCTGCGGAATTCGTAATATCTACGGTGAGATAGTTTATGATAAATCTGATTAATTTTAACTTAATTTAACGTTAAAATTGATAAGTTTTAATGATTTAAGTTTGATTTAATCAAGTGTAACATTTAAAAAATAAATTTAAGAAAAACTTTTTACTTAATACTATTTTACTTACCAAATTACATGATTGAAAAAATTTGTTCAAATTCTCCGTTACTAATAAATTAGTAGCATGTCATGCGCAGGATGTTGCGAGTAGGTCCCTCAAATGTTCATCAAAACTAAAATTTTAAATGTTAGAAATATATTTAGTGTCTATACCCTCTCAACATAAATCTGTCTTTATCCGCATTTATATATAGGTTTTGTAACAATATTTATTTCCATATAAACTGAAATATTTTAAAATTATCATTGGCCAATGTATTTAGTTAAAGATCTAAAAGTGTACATAATAGTATTAATTAAGATGAATTACAGTAAAATACAGGTTGTGGTTTGCCTCATGCCTGTTTAAGTCTTCAAGATTTCACTTTGGTACACTAAAACGGAAGTTTATGGAAATTGACAGAAAAAAATATTAAATTTGATAATAGTAAATTATATGAGGTATCAAAATGATAAAAAAAAATCACAAAAAATTAAATTAAAAGCCATTAAATCACATGGTATTTTATTGATATTCGCCATGTGATTCTAAGAACCTGTCAAAGTCCTAAAATTAATTAGTACATTTCTTCCATCAATTACACTAAACCCTTCTTTCTCCCTTTCTTTCTTTTTTATTTCATGTATTTCTTATCTTTTTCCTACCCCTTGGGGTTTTTACATGTATTTCTTATTCTTTCTTATCGTTAGTTCCAGAACGTGACTTTATATTTTTGGTTAGTTCATTTTTATTTTTCTTTCTTCCATTCATTCTTAGTTTAAAGAATGTAAAGAGAGGTTGGGCTCCACAACTGGAATTTTTTTAAGAAAAGTTGAGCCCGACTATACAGTGGTTGATTGCTTTCTTTGTATTCAGAAAAGATGTCTTCCCTAAGGAACGCTCTCCCTAGACGGGCTCACAAGGAGCGAGCTCAATTGTGAGTTATCGCACTTCCCTTTACCATATAAATGCATCCCACCTCATTTGCTTAGCATGTTATGCTTAATTGATGGATCGATATGCATATAGGTTTTTGTATAATGGTTTTATTTCTTTTGTTTACTCTGCTCTTCAATTGATACATAAATATATATTTATCTGACTCCTGTCAGGCAATCGAGGAAAAAATTTGGGCTTCTTGAGAAGCATGAAGACTATGTTGTCCTTGCGAGAGCCTACCAGAAGAAGGAGGAGACTTTACGGGTAAATATAATAGGGTCTTTTCTCTTTGGATTGGAGTTTTCTATTGTAATGTAGACTGTTAATGCTATTTTTTTTTTTTTCTTTCTCCTTCTGCTGCTGTTTATCAAACTGCGAGATACTCATTATTCTGTCGATAATATTATCTTTGGTGTTTGTCTTTGGGTGTTTGGTTTACAGAGACTCAGGGAGAAAGCAGCTTTCAGGAACCCAGATGAATTTTTCTTCAAGATGATCAAAACAAAAACTGTTTGTGGAGTTCATATGCTAGAGTAATCATATAAATCATTGAATCTCATTTTTATTGTTTTTTCACTATTTTTTTTTCTGGTGACTTGCAATCCAAATTCGCTCATAATTTTCTTATTTGGATACTTTGTTTTTACAGGAACCAAGCGAACAAATACACTCAAGAAGAACTCATGCTGATGAAGACCCAAGATGTGGGGTATATGCTTCAGAAATTACAAAGTGAGAAAAAGGTTACTCAGTGCTTATACAAGGCTTTACAAATATTTCCTTGTAGGGCATTGGTTAATAGGATTCTTATTCATTGCTGCAGAAATTGAAAAACTTACCGCCGTGCTGCATTCTCTTGATAAGCATCCATAATCGGCATGTTTGCTATGCTGAGGACAAGTTTGAATTGCTAAAATTCGGTCATCTTCCTTAGCACAATCATACCTTTTATTGATTTTAGTAGTGCTTGTTATCCTATGTTTTTCTACTTCCTTTCTATCGTTAAGTAAACTTTAAGCATGAGATGGATACTAATTCATGACATAATTCATACTTCTTGTTTACATTTATTTGGTCAAGCATAGTTTTTATATCCAATGGTTATACGTCCATGCAAATGCTCGGGCAGCCTCATCAGTTATAGTCGTGTAAAATAGCATTAGGAAAACACTTATCATTCATTAGGGAAGAAGTCTATTTAAATAATCAAAATTCGGTCACACAAATATCGCACCAACATAAGTATTGCGTAGCTGATTAACATAATGCACATGCTTTTCACCTTATTCACGAATCTCTCTAATTAAGAAATCATTAGATGATGAAGTTTGAGTACATCATAGATTACATTTAATGATAGGAAAATTGCTCTAATCACGTAAAGTTCAATTACTTCTTGTTATCCCCTTATTTAATCAGTTAAAAGCAAAAGAAACAATATAGGGCATCAAGGGGGTGCCATTCTGTGTACAAAAAGCATATCAATTGTTTTGCAAAATATTTATAAAACCTTTAACTTCATGTTCATTCACAAAGTTATGCCTGAAAAACCAAAATTTAATGTATTGAGCCACCTATCCTTTAGAATCATAAGAGAAATTTTCAACCCGTAAGAAGCTCTCTTATTCCTTACCCTCCTCACAAGCCAAATATAGTGAGAGGGACTCTAGCCATAAGGTTTTCCTATCTTTACAAGCATGTATACCCCTCTAAGCCCAAGCTTCATCCTCGGTTGATCCTGCAACAAATTAAAATATACCTATTATTGAGTAAGCCAAATCCCACAAATGCTTTGTCCAAGGGAACCATGGCAAAAGATGTTGCACCGATTCAGTTGAATATTGACAAAGGTAGCACTGCAAAATATGTCACATTTGTGGGAGTAGGATTCTTCCAAAAAATTTTCCTTGGGAAATTAGGCTTACCTTGTATAGAGTATCCTTTATGAGTACTTGATTATCGGATTTCACATCAAACCTTCCTCTCGCATGAAGCTCCATATAGTTTTATCCTCTTTTTGCAAATCCAAGCCCATATTATACTTCAAATAAATAAACTTCAAAAGTTCTTTAACTCCTAATCTTTTGCGTTCCTCACAAGGGTGATATTCCAAGTCAAGTTTCCATTAACTGGAGAAGCACACTAACTCACTAAGGCATCCTATTCCTTGCCATAGAAAAAAACCCAACTTGAAGTTTCAAGGGGGAGTCTCTCCATTAACATGTCATGCCAAAAGGAGGTTGAGCCCCCCATATCCCACGTCAAACTTCACATAAGAGAAGACCTCACTCGAATCCTTCCTAATCCACTTCCAAACACTCATCCCATATAGATCTCTCCAACTTAGGGTGCCTACCCGTTTTAATTTCGCAACGATAATCTCCCTTGATAAGTGCTCCTTTTTAATCATGAATCTCCAAAGCCTTTTTTTTTTTGTAAGATCTCCAAAGCTGGTTGTTAAAAAGGATGAGGGACTTAATTCCCAAATCTCCCAAGATGAGAGACTTAATTCCCAAATCTCCCTTCTTAATGGGTTGCTTAACCATGCCCACTTTACCAAATTTTGTCAATACTCCTCTCTCATATATTATTAACCTATAAAAGCCGTTTTTGGAGGTCCTCCAAACCTCCTTGCTACTGAGCATGGAATGGGAAAGAGATATATAAAGGATGTAGTAAAACTAGAGAAGGTGATTGCAATATGAGTTAGTCTCCCACCCTTAGAAAGATAATCCCCCTATCCCATAATTTGTCTTGTTTTATTCTTTCAATCAAATGAATAATTGTTTGTGTTAGTACTAAATTAATAAATATTAATTTTTTAAATATATCTTTATAGAGTCCACAAGTTTCTAACAATTATTATTTCATAATTTTAAATTGACAAAATATAAAAAATAAGAGTCAAAACTGCTTTAAAAAGAAAACAGACAAAAATCATGGGATGGAGGAAGTAATTTGTTTTTTCCACTCGGTGAGTTTTATGAAATCTTTTACACAATTGGCTCCCAAACAGTCTTTCTGTTTAACTTAGAACCCAATGTATCCCTAAATAAGTCAAAGGAAGGAATCTCATTTTACATCCTTACACTTTGGCAAGAATTCCCCATTAACCCCCTCACCTAGGGCAATTAACTCACTTTTATTCAAATTCTCTTTTTTTTCTAAAACTGCTTCAAAGCAAAGTTGCAGTAGAGGTTGTTTTATTAATTAAAATTGCAGTGGAACTTGTTGAATCTCTGCTAACAAAATATGAGTGGCATCGGCAATGAGAAGGTGTGAAACCATAATCTCCCTTCCATTTCCCTCTATCTTGAATCAGTCAAGGAGTCCTTCCATAGATTTAGTGAACATTTTACCAAGTACTTCCATGATCCATCTCTAAAATAAATAACAGTGGAGATAGAGGATCTACCTGGCAGGAGCCTCTAGAAACTTGAAAAACTTGGGTGGGCTACCATTTATACTGATGGAGAAATAAATAATAGAAATGCACCTCTTAATTCAATTACAGCAAAGAGGGTCCAAGCCTATTTTCTCCCAAATATAAAGAAGGAAATCCCAACAAACATGGTTAAAAGCTTTTTTCATATCAAGCTCACAAACGATGCCTTTACCCCTTTCTTTTTATAGAGCATCTATCTTTTGATTAGCAATCAATGCGACATTAAGAATTTTTCTCTCTCCCACAAAAAAATTTTGTTTTGGTCGCACTACTTTGCCCACTGCTTTCTTTAATCTCAAGGCTAATAGCTTCAATATGAGCTTGTACGCACTCCCAACAAGACTAGCAGTTCGAAAATCCTTAGCCTGCTACTTCTTTTGTAACCAAGTAATTAAAGTAGAATTTAAAACTCTCAACATACTTACCAGTTCTATAGAGATCTGCAAAGACCCTCAAAATATCCCCTTTGACCACATCCCAATCTGCTTGGGAGAGGAATTTCTTAGCATCATTTTCATCAGGAATGAAACCCCTGATGGTATCTGGAATCGAGTGCTTCATAATCATTAGACTCATGCGGTTTGATCGCTCCCACTTTTCATATACAACCTTTTGCTCAACAGTATTATTGCTGGACAAAGGTGCGGGGCGATCGACCCTCCATGCATAGTCTAATTCCATGCACCCCAGCACGATCATAACATGATCTTGCTACTTCTTGAAATTTGTGCCATTAAGCATGAGAATGCTGTTGATGTTAGCAGAAATCGATGTTGCTAAACAAGAACAAAAGCTCACAATTAGTAACAACCCATGTATATATGAATCAAAACAAAACTGTATACATATACACATGCATGTGGGCCCATAACAATATACCTAGCACAACATTAATACTTAGTCTTTAGACAGAAATATCAACTTGTAAGTGGTATCTCAAATATAGTTCATGAATATTGACAACCCAACCTGCCAAATAATGTGCCTTTCTTTGGACCGACACATTATTCGCATGGCAACCTTTATTTGTCACATATTCACAACTATTTTAATCTATTAACAATACAAAAATAACCTTCCTTTGGGCCGATTATTTTCACATATTAATAGCATGTTTACATGTCTTAAATATAGTTCATGAATATTGACAACCCAACCTGCCAAATAATGTGCCTTTCTTTGGACCGACACATTATTCGCATGGCAACCTTTATTTGTCACATATTCACAACTATTTTAATCTATTAATATGCAAAAATAACTTTCCTTTGGGCCGATTATTTTTACATATTAAAAGCATGTTTACATGTCTTAAAATAAATAAATTTACATATTAGAGGTTGCTTTGGCAACATAATATTTCAATTCATTCATCTCAAAAAACATTAAACAT